>GL379999.1:5725-21559 GCA_000143925.2 Caenorhabditis brenneri
AGAGAGACAAATCTGAGTACAGAAAGACTTTACATCTTAGTCCATGTCGATGAAGTAACGCCGCGCCTTCTGACTGATCGAGGGCGGTGTGGGACTTGCGAAACTCGTCGAGTTTCTCAGAGGATTTGAACCACTTACGTCCGCATAAATACCCTTGATTATCTGTAGCGCAGTAAGTTGGATCTGTCCGTCGTCGTTCGTTCAGTCAGGCCTTATGTGTAGCGTATTTTAAAACATCAAGGGTATTGCAATAGTATCTCAGAGTATTGCAGTAGGGTTACAGGAGGAAAGCCCGGTCTGGTCAATGAACCCAACTGTCTTTCATACAGATTGGCATAATATGAGCATGTGTACTGCACCTTCAAAAAATGATGAAATCTAAGGATTTTCGACTCCGTTAATTTTTTCAATCAAAAGTTTTGCATAAATTTACTGTTCCAAAAATTTTGCAATTTTTCAAAAAAATACTTCACAATGCTTTTTTGCAGTCTCTATGGGCGGAGTCAAAAAGCCCAAGTTGTTCGTTTTGTGCATCTAGTCACTTCAGAAAAATTTGACTTTTTCAAAAATTCAGAAAAAGTTGCTTCACGGTTTTTTTTCAATGCTTCCTTGAAGTAATTACGTATTTCTTAAAAACAGACGAAGCCAGAATCCTAAATTGACCGAAATTTCATGGAACTCGAAACATCTGAACAAAGAAATTTGTAGAAAATTTTGGCTCCATTCGTTTTTTGAATCAGAAAATCATTTAGAAAAAAAAACAGTTTCAAAAAATTTTTCAATACAAAAGTTCAACAATAATTCGATGCCCCTCTGAAAAATATACCATTTTATTTACTTACCAATCTTTTTAGGCAAAATTTGGCTCCGCCTATTTTTTTTTAACCGAGAAGTTCTTGAAATTTACTGTCTCACTAATTTTCAAATCGACGGTTGTAGCAGTTTCCTAACACTGGCAATTTTCGGAGTCTGAGAATCTATCCGGAAATTTCTCTTTTTTTGCATATCGCAGCTCCGCCCCTTCAGTGAAACTTCAAAAAAAAAATACTGTTTCAAAATTTTTCAAAAAAAAAAAAATTACCCTATCTCTGCAATAATTCCTTTTTTATTGGAAATTGATAAAGATCCATTTATCTGATCAGAAAAATCTATATTTTTTGGCTCCGCCCATTTTTTTGTCTAAAATGTTTGAAAAATTTTTTACAGTTTCAAAATTTTTCCGAAAAAAAAGCTCTTCCATTATTTTGCTATAGTTATTCATAGTCCCTATCCAGTTTTGGAAAATGGGCGGAGTCAAAATTCACCGAAATCTTTGAAACTCCGCCCACTTCATTCCTGAAACAGTTGGAGAAATTTACTGTTTCAAAATTTTCAAGAATTAATTTTTGACTAACGTTCCGTCATTCTATCTCATCTCGCTGAAAACACCAATCAGAAAAAAAGGGCGGAGCCTATAAATCATTAACTCTCAACAAAAAGAAAAAGAAGCTCCGCCCACTTTCCTGGAGAAGTGGGCGGAGTCGAAATAATTCTGTGATAAAAACATTTTTTTAAGTGGGCGGAGCTAGAAAGTAAAATTTTGAATTGAAGAAGAAGTAGCTCCTCCCACTTCCAGGGGGGAATGGGCGGAGTCTGAAATATTTGACGAATGAAAAAAGTGGGCGGAGCCAATATTATTGTGTGTATTTGTCGATTTTTCATTAACCAAATATTTGACATTGTTCAAAAAAAAAAAATTTTTTTTTCGCAAAATTTGAATTTTTGCCTGTTCCTAACCACTAATTAATTTGCAGTTGTCGTAACATGCTGTCGGGTTTCGCCGGCGGTTCACTCATCGCCGAAATTCTGTTGTTGAATGCACGTGTACTGTCACAAATGGCGGCCGCAAGTGGAACGTCCGAGAACTGTCAAACGCCATTGTATGTTCTTTTTTTCTCCATTAGTGGCCTAGAAAACTCCTATTTGGGATTCTGGGCCAGCAAATTGAGTCGAAATCCATAGAAAATAGTGGAAAAACGACTGAAAATAGTGAAAATTTGGTGGGAAATGGTCCAAAATGCTCTAAATTAGACAGGATAGACGAAAAAATTGAGAGAAAACGGCGGAAATCGACCGAAATTAACCAAAAATTTTTCGGTGGCCTAGAAAACTACAATTTGGGATTCTAGGCCACCTTTGTTTCTAGGTCCGAAAACCTCGAAAATTATGTGGAAGTTGCTAAAAATGACCGAAAAACCACAAAAAAAATCACTCCGAACCGACGCATAACTGTTAAAAATGGTCCAAAATTGGTCGGTTGCCTAGAAAACCCAAAAAATTGGGATTCTAGGCCACGGATGTTTTTGGTCCAAATAACCTTGAGAGGGGTAAAAAATTGCTGAAAAGATAAAAAATTCACTGTGAAAGAAGTCAAAAAGGATTAAAATTCGGTAAGCTTGCCGGAAAATAGCTGACGGCCTAACTCTTGATATTTAGGGTTTTCGGCCACCAATGTTTTTCATACCACCTAACGGAAATCAGAGGATTTTCGAAATACACTAAATATTTTGAAACAGTAAAAAACTTCGACCACAGTAGCCCATAAATCGGAGTTAGATGTGCAGGTCTAGTGGGTTACTGTTCTTGCACAACCTACTTGATTGAGAGCAGTAACTGCAATAAGCTCCAAATGAAAATCGGGTTTTCAGAAAGTTTTTCTGAAACACGAAACTAGATGGATTCTCAGGTGGAAGAACAGTAATCCTATTGACATTAGGATCACTGTACCTGCACATCTAACTTTTCTTTAGAGATTTCATTCGGATATGCCAAGCCCAACATGAAAAAATTTTAAAATAGATTTCTGAAAGGTTTTCTGAAACAGTAGAAAAAATAGTTTTTGGTCCTAAAGTCCTTGGTGGCCTAGAATCCCAAACTATGGGGTTTCCTAGGCCAGCGATCAGATTTAGAAAGTTTTTTTTTCCCGTTTCAGAGCACTTTCCGCTAATTTGAAGCGAAAATCAGCTAAAACGTCGATGGCCTAGAATTCCAACATTTTTGGATTTCTAGGCCACTGACCGTTCCAGGCCAGTTTTGCAGTTTTTGGCCCGGTTCCCCATTAAGTTTCTGAACCATTCCCGTACAATTCCATTAGATTCCGGAACCGGAGAATATTGGTGGCCTAGGATCACAAACTTTTGAGGTTCCTAGGCCATCGATCAGTTTTACGGAATTTTTTTTTTACTGTTTCAAATCAATTTTCTGTAATGTTTGAAACCATTTTAACCAATCAGTCCAAAAGAAACTTTCGTGGTCTAGAATTTTTTTTGTGGTTTCCTAGGCCACCGATCATTTTTTGGGCAGGTCTCGTTATTTTAGTTCGTTTTCACCTGAATTTAGTGGTTTCGGTGTTAAAATTAGAAAAATTTTGCTCTGTTTTCGAGCATTTAGATGATTTTTTTTCACTGTTTAAGCTAAATTTCAGTGGTTCTGCTTTTGAGCCCAAAAACCATCGATGGCCTAGAAATCCAAGGAAGTTGGTTTTCTAGGCCACGGTCCAAAAGTCTGATTTTTGACGGTTTTGTTACTATTAGAGCATAATTCGCATAATTTACAGCTATTTTAAAGCCAAAAAAACATGGGGTGGCCTAGAAATCCGAAATTTTGGTTTTCTAGGCCACCGACCAAAAAACCCCTTTTTGACCGTTTTTGACCACTTTTGGCAGTTTTTGACCCATTTTTACCCGATTTTCATCAATTTTCCGCGAATCAGGGTCATTTTTTACCTGTTTTCAACCTTTTTCCCTCAAAAACACCCAATTTTTTCCAGTACTCAATACAAAGAGATGTGCGTGATGAACAACTATTTCGGCATTGGTCTCGACGCGAAAATCGCCCTCGAATTCCACAATAAACGTGAGGAATCGGAAAAAACGCGTTCGCGTTCGAAACTGTTCATGTGGTACGGTATCCTGGGAGGAAAAGAGCTGATGCACCGTACCTACCGTAATCTGGAGCAACGGATTAAGCTGGAGTGTGACGGGGTGCCCATCGATCTTCCGTCACTTCAGGGAATCGTCATTTTGAATATTCCGTCGTATTCGGGTGGAGCGAACTTTTGGGGCAGGAATAAGGATGGGCCGGAGTTCACGGTGCAAAGTTTCGATGATCGGATATTGGAGGTATGTTTTTTTACAGTAATCCTTAGATGTGCAGGTTGTCCTTGTTACTGTAATTTTTGAAAGACTTGGATGCGCAGGTACAGTATTCCTGTTAGTTTGATGTGCAGGTTGTCTTGGCTACTGTAATTTTTGGAAGAGATAGATGTGCAGGTAGAGTAATCTTTCTAGTTAGATGTGCAGGTTGTTCGAGTTACTGTAGGAACGATAGATTTTTATTTTAGGATACAGTAATCATTCTTGTATGGATTCGCAAATGCAGTAATCCTGTTAGTTAGATGTGCAAGATATAAAACTTTTTCTGAAACAGTAATCTCGTTGGATGTGCAGGTACAGTAATCTTGCTAGGAAGATGTGCGGCTATAAAAGTTTTGGAAAGTATAATAATCTAGCTAGATGTGCAGGTTATCCTGGCCCCTGTAGTTTTAGATATGCAGGTACAGTAATCTTTTGGAGTTTTTGGAGGAGTTAGATGTGCAGGTTGTTAGGACAGGTTTGATGTGCAGGTTGTCTTGGTTACTGTAGTTGTGTAAGGAGTTAGACGCGCAGATACAGTAGCCTTTTCAGTTAGATGTGCGGGTTGTTCTGGTCTTAAGTTGTAAAAGGAGTTAGATGTGCAGGTCGTCTGGGATACTGTTGTAAATGTAGATCTGCAGGTTTTCCTGGTTACTGTAGTATTTGGAGGAGTTAGATGCGCAGGTACAGTAACCACTGAGTTTTTGGCATACTGTAAAGTCCAGTAAAAAGTGAATTTACCGCAAAACAACCGAAATAATGGAAACAGTAAATTTTTCTCCATGTTTACTGTACCTGCACATCTAACTTTTTCCACTGTTTCAAAATTTTTCTCCCTCCAAAAAATGTTGTTAGTTTCTGCTTTCATGGATACCTTTTCTGTTCAAAAATGATGTACTGTACCTGCACATCTAACTACTGTCTTATGCCTGGCTGAGGCTTCCATTTTTTTACTGTTTCAAAGTTTTTCCTCATCATAGATAATTTTTTAATTTTCACTTGTTCTGTATGATTCATGTTTTTTTTTTACTTTCTATGTTAGGTTACTGTACCTGCACATCTCACTACAGCGGTAAAACTGAGGAGGGCTACTGTAGCTGGCTTCCTGCCTATCCTACCAGGATTACTGTACCTGCACATCAAACGTCGTATTCAGATTACTGTAGCTTTCAAAAAGTAGATGCTCAGGTACAGTAATCTGAGAGCGTGTTTGAATTACTGAACTGAGATTAACACACGAATGCTCTTTTCATTAGTATAAACGAAAATTCATGAGAAAAAACTGATTCGAGTGGAACATTAAATTTTTGTGTGCCCAAGGTTACTGTACCTGCACATCTAACTTTTTTTTGCGTTTTCAAAATTTCTCATCCTCAAAAAGCGTTTTCGATTTCTGCTTCACGCTTTTGATTTTTTGAATTGAAGTACTGTACCCGCACATCCAAGTAGGGTACAGTACCAAGGCTTGCACATCAAACTGACTTATGGTAGTTTAGCCTAGACAAGGGTACTATACCTGCACATCTAACTAGGATTACTGTACCTGCACATCTAACTAGGTAACTAGGATTACTGTACCTGCACATCTAACTAGGTTCCTAGGATTACTGTACCTGCACATCCAACTTTTTTTTTGCGGTTTCAAAGTTTTTCTTCTTAAAAAAGCGTTTTCGATTTCTGCTTTTTCATTTACTCTACCTGCACATCTAATTCCTCAAATCTGAGGTTACTGTAGCAAAACCTGAGCATCTAACCTAGGATTACTGTACCTGCACATCTAACCTTTTCCACTGCTTCAAAATTTTTCTTCCTCAATAAGCGTTTTCGACTTTTGCTTACATTTTTGTCCTAACTTTTTCAAATTGAAGTACTGTACCTGCACATCTAACTAGGTAACTAGGATTACTGTACCTGCATATCTAACCAGGTAACCTTGGATTACTGTACCTGCACATCTAACTAGGTAACTAGGGTTACTGTACCTGCGCATCTAACTAGATAACTAGGGTTACTGTAACTGCACATCTAACTAGGATTACTGTACCAAAACCTGCACATCTTACTTTGGATTACTGTACCTGCACATCTAACTAGGTAACTAGGATTACTGTACCTGCATATCTAACCAGGTAACCTTGGATTACTGTACCTGCGCATCTAACTAGATAACTAGGGTTACTGTAACTGCACATCTAACTAGGATTACTGTACCAAAACCTGCACATCCAACTACCGTAACCCATACCCAATTTTCTTCCAGGTCGTCGCCCTATTCGGTGTAATCCACGTGGCAACCTCGCGGGTCCCCAACGCGGTCCGTCTCCAAAACCACCGCATCGCCCAGTGCCGTCACGTCCGTATCGTAATCCTCGGTGATGAGCCCATCCCGGTCCAAGTGGACGGTGAGCCGTGGCTCCAACCACCCGGAATCATGCAAATTGTTCACAAGAACCGTGCTCAAATGCTCGCCCGAAACCCGGTTTTCGACGCCACCCTCAAAAAGTGGGAGGAGCAAAAAGAGCAAAAAGCGTCGTCCACCGCCACCGCCCCCAGTACCCCGACGGCTCTCGGTGCTCCTGGACCAGAGCTCGTGCCGTTTTTGACCCGGGCTCGCGAGTTTCTGCGGCTGATCGAGGGTGAAATTGCGCGGTTGGGCGTGTCCTCCGTGCTGTTACAGTCCCTGGACGACGCGAATGCGATTGTGAGGGGCGGAGCTTCGGGAGAGGAGGATGTGGAGGTAGGTGGGGGTGATGAGTTTGGCTTGGGTGGGCATGAGTGGGAAGTTTGGAGAATTTTGGGTCAAAAATCGTCGAAATTGGCTGAAATTAAAGAAAAAACGGGCGAAAATAGGTTAAAATGACCTAAAAACCGACAAAAATAGGCTGAAAACTGGGAAAATAAGCCAAAAATGACCCAGAAAAGTTGATGGCCTAGAAAATCGGCAATTTGGGATCCTAGGTCACCGATACTATTCTGAATGGCTGGAAGGCGAAAAAAAAGACAACATATCGCAAAAAACCACCGAATTCAGTTCGAAAATCACTTGAAATGGGAAAAAATGGGAAAAAATGACAGGTGGCCTGGAAAAATCTGAAATTTGGGGTCCTCGGCCAGCAGGGTCGGGATAGGATAGAAACGGTATAATGGGGGCGAGAAGGAAGAGAAAATTGAGCAAGAATAGCTATAACTAGCCCGAAAATCATGGAAAATGACAACAAATCAGTTGGTGGCCTAGAAAAATCCGAGATTCGGGATCCTAGGCCACCAATATTGTTTTGACTGAAAACCAGCGAAATTACCAAAAAACGATGCAAAAATCCTAGAATTAGCATCAAAAACAGCCGAAAACCCCGGTAAAATCTGTCAAAATTATCGAAAAATCGACCGGTGGCCTAGAAACTCACAAAATTTGAAATCCTAGGCCACCATTGAGTCTTGACAAGAATGGTGGAAAAATAGTTCAAAAACGGACCGAAACGGTTCAAAAATAGTCAATGGCCTAGGGAACCCCAGTATTTGAATTTCTAGGCCATCGAAGCGTATTGGTCCGAAAATTTTTGGCCTAAAACTGCCTAAAAACGGCAAAATCGAGCGAAACCGGCCCAAAAATTGGTAGGTGGCCTAGAAACCTCCATGCTTGGGATTCTAGGCCACCAAGGTTTATTTTTCGTATAAAAACTTCAAAAAAAATCGGTTCAATATGGCTGAAAAATCACATTGAACTACCGTAGTCCTCCTACAGTAATCCTTTTTGTGATATTTTTTTTACTGTTTCATACTGTAGCCACCAAATTTTCTAAATATGCAGCTGTATTAATCCTACGCCTAACACTGTAAAACTACAGTACTCCAATATTTAAAAAAAAATTCATTTACAGAAAAAATACACGTTTTCAAGAACAATTTTTCCAAAAAAAAGTCAATTTGAAATATACGGTACCACATTATCATAGGGCACAAATGGGCGACTCGACGTCCGCAAATCCCGCATTTCCATCATTTCTACAGTATCCCGGGGTACTGTAGCATCCAGTAGTTCTTGATCGTCGTGAAAACCGTCGATAAATGATATAGTCGTGGCGTTTTCGCCGTTTTTATCCGAATTTCGGGAATTCGTCTGGAGGACCCATAGGAAACGGGCTAGCCAACCTGGAAATTGGGTGGTTTTTGGTTGGATATAGCTGAAAATAGCTGAAAATAGCTGAAAATCGAGATTTTGGCACGAAGAATTACCGGAAACTTAAGTTTTTCAGTCGGAATCCATGAAAATTCAGATTTTTTACTGTTCCAAAAATTTTTTTGAAAAATTCCTGTATTAAAAATTTCGTTGAGATTCTTCTCCGCGACGAATTTTTTTTTTTTGGAAATTTCGAGTTTTTTGTCAGCAAAAACGAACAATTTTTTTTCGAGAATTGCTCAGAAAAAAGTTTTTTTTTAATTGAAAAAATTTGAATTTTTTTCGAAAATTTTTGCTGAAAAACTTAGCATTTTTTTATTAGTTGGTACAATTTTTGAATTTCTGAATAATAACAAAAACTTTTTTTCGTTCCAGTAATTTTTCCCTGAAAATTTTGATTTTTTGATTTTTTTTTTGATCAAAAAATTTTGTTATCAAAATTCACGTAATTTTTTATTGCTTCGTGTTCCGTGATCAATGATTTTCGCTAAAAATTTTTTCGGCACCAAAAATCCGACTCACCCAAAAAAATGATCAAAAACAGTGAATAGATGGCGTATGTCCATACGATTACCAGTATTCGAACACCCTGATTCACGTTCTCCCAGCTTCGGAGGTATTTCTGAAAAAAATATTTTTCGGAGATGCCCTGCGCCTTTAAACTGGGGTTACTGTAGTTTTTTTTCTAAGTTTCGAAAAATTGCTCAGAATAAGATTTTTGCTCAAAATCAACCGTTTTTGATGAAAAATGGCTCATTTTTCGTAGTTTTTTCTCAATTTTTCGAATTTCGGGTTACTGTAGAATTACTGTAGTCCAAAAAACTCACATCCACACAAATGAAACTGAACACCACCAAAGCTGGGACCATCACCACCTCCTGAACGATTTTCCATATCACATAGGCCATTATTGACGATGCACATTTTATTCCGCGTAGTTTTAAGAACAGTCTGAAAATTTGAATTTTTTCTAGAACCATGTGCCTTTAAATTCATAGGTTACTGTAGGAATTTTTTGAAAACTTGAATTTTTGAAAAATTGCTCAGAATAAAAAATTTCTTGAATTTTTTGTAGTTTTTGTAGTCTCCTAACCTGCCCGCCGTCAGTATATTCAAGGTAATAACCACAATGAGTAGACAATTCAACGTGTGTCCCTTCTTCACTGATCCAATCATGGTTAGGTCGAAAATGACAGATAATAGGAGCTCCAGAGCCATTAGGAGCCGCGCGCGACGGACCCAGCGGTGTTTTCGGTCTCGAATTGACATTATTGAGGGGGGAAATGTCTGGAAAAATGGAGAATTTTAGAGGGAAAATTGGGTTTTTAGAGTGAAGAATACCATTTTAGGTCCCTAAATAACGTTTTACAATGAGCGTAATGTCAAAGAAGTAACAAAATTTGATGTGAGAAAAATATTTTGAATTTTTTTGAAACACTGAAAAAATATTTTTTCTCAGTTTTTCACCGATTTTTGCGAAGGAAAATGAAAAAAAAATTGAGTTTTATGGGTAGATACTCAACTGCTTCTTCTCAACTGCTATTGGGGTGATCAACTGCTATGTTGTAGCTGCTAGTGTCTCAACTGCTATTTTTGGCTCTTCTGCTATGGACCAACTGCTATGGTTATGTCTATAGCAGTTGATCCATAGCAGAAGAGCCAAATATAGAAGTGGAGAAATAGCAGTAGAGATACATAGCAGTTGAGTATCTACCAAGAAACTTTTCTTCCAGTTCTTCACCGATTTTTGCAAAGAAAATGAAACAAAAAATTGAGTTTTATATGACAAAAATAACAGAATGGGCAAGGCCAGAATACCAACTACTGAATCAAGAAAAATACAATTTTTGGATTTTTTTATAAACAGTAAAGAAATATTTTTTTTTCTGCTTCAAAATTCATTCTCAATTTTTTTTTCTCGAAAAAATTTTAGTTTCAGAACCTCCATTTGACAAGTATAGGCACCTAATTTCTCACGTACTCTTTCATTTGGAAAATGTTATTTTTTTCTGTTTCAATGAAACAGGATTTTTTCGAAAAGTTTGAAAATCAATTGCATTATGTCCAACAGTTGCTCGAGAAATACCAGAAAATTGCAAAATTTCCATGAAACAGAAAACATTTTATTCTGAGCAATTCCTAGAAAATAGCCTGAACTGGCCCTAAGCCGAAACTGAACTTCCTGAAACAACCTTAATTGGAAAAAAAAGAGACAAGACAGTTTCAGTTTTGTCGAAAATTGTGAAAAAAATTCGAAAAAATTTTTTTTACTGTTTCAAAACTTTTCTATGCATTTTCGAAAAATGTGTTTAAACGGTGATGTAGTCGTAAAGAAACGTGGAAAAAATTTGAGGATGTTTTCGAAAATCCGTGAAAAAACTTTTTACTGTTTCAAAGTTTTTTTGATAAATAGACGTATTTCTGGTTCATTAATTTTGCTAGTATCTTTTGAGTGCCTTTTCTTTTGTAAAATTTACCGTAAACTCTGTAATTGGAGTTCGAGCAACCCTCTATAATTGAACGGCCCCCTGTATTAGAGCGACCGGCCGCTCTATTGAAGAGTTTGAGGTAGATTTTTACGGAATTTTTTTTTATAAAAGGATAGTCCAGGAAAAAATAATTCTTAAAGGAGGTGGGAACTCTCGTTGTATTGAGACTCGTATTGAGACTAAAAAAGGGCCGGGCGCATATAGGCAAGCTGCGTCGGCGCACTTTCCCGGCCGCATAGCGCAGTCGGTAGCGATGTTGGTGATCTGTCAGACCAACCTCGGGTTCGAACCCACCAGAGGTATTTATATTTGTAATTTCAAAGAAAATATTTTTTTGAGTTCCCCCCTCCTTTAAGAAAAATATTGGGAGAAAAAAAGAAAAAAATTTACTGTTTCAAAATTTTTTCGGAAATGGACATATTTCCGTTTCTTCAATTCTATCTTTCGATAAGTATCAATTGCTATTATCGCCACTTTTGATGCCTTTACTGCTATGGTTATAGCAGTTGATCCATAGCTAAAGAGCCAAAAATAGCAGTTGAGACACTAGCAGTTACAACATAGCAGTTCATCACCCCCATAGCAGTTAGAAATAGCAGTAGAGATAAATAGCAGTTGAGTATCTGCCAGTAAAAGTCAATGAAAATTTTTTTCACCGTTCCAAAAATTTCCCTCCACATTTCACTTTTTTGTTGAGAATGATATCTCATCGGGTCTCGTTAGTCTATTTGAGAAATCTATTAAAAAATTCAAATCAGTAAAAAAAAAATTTCGCTGAAAATCCAGCCAACCAAAAAAACCCAAAGATCCATGTGTTTTGCTAGTACGAATATCTTCATTTCCTTCCTTCTTTTTTTTGCATTTCTCTCTTTCTTTTTTTGGTCCAATACGAGAGCAGAAGGGTTCAATCACCCCTTCATCTCCTCTTTGGAAAAGTAAACAATCTCTTTTTTTCTTGAAATTTTTCATTCGAAATTCAACGATTTTGAATAGAAAAATGATGGAAATGGGGAGGATGAATGTGATTTTTTGAAGAAAAAAAGTAAAATTTTTTTTTATTCTGAGCAATTTTAAAAATTTTTCACTATTTCAAATTTTTTCTGAGTTCGTTACTAGTCTTGAGTGTCAATCGTACGAACATGAACCAAAACATTTTTACTGTTGAAAAAAAAATTATTCAATAATTTTTTTTCCATTAACTTTGTTTAGAAATATTGATAGTATTCTTTACTGTTTCAACACTGCAGAAAAAACCAATTTTCCCAGGAAAAATAGTGGTCGAACTATAAAAATGAATTCTGAGCAATTCTGAAATTTTTTTACTGTTTCAAAAATTTTCCTAGTTTTTTCTTATCTATTATTTTTATTCATTCCTTTGTGCGTTTGAGTAACAAATCCTCTTATTCCTGGGCAAATATTCAACTGCTATATATCTCTACTGCTATTTCTCAAATGCTATGAGGGTGATCAACTGCTATGTTGTAACTTCTAGTGTCTCAACTGCTATCATTGGCACTTCTGCTATGGATCAACTGCTACAGCCATAGCAGTTGAGACATCAAAAGTGGCGTAAATAGCAGTTGATCCATAGCAGAAGAGTCAAATATAGCAGTTGAAACACGAGCAGTTACAACATAGCAGTTGATCAACCCCATAACAGTTGAGTATCTACCTTATTTTTACTGTTTCAAAGCAAGAAAAAAAATCTGGTAAGCTCCAATAATTTTTGATAGACGATAAATACTCTGGGAAAAAAATTTTTTTTTTGGACTATTTCAAAATTTTACCAGTTCTTCTCAATTCAAAATGCTATCTAGTTTTCCGTCAATCAACTCTTTGAATAATCTCAAAATTACTGATTCAAAAAAAATTCCTGATACATTTTTTCTGGTAGTTCATATTTTTTTTTTGGAAAGGGTTTTCCGTAGTAGAATCAAATAAAATTTTCTTTTTTTTACTGTTTCAAACTTGAAGAAAAGGTATATTGAAGTAGCAATGTTCACTAGAAAGCCTATTAGTCTACATGAGAGAGTGAATATTTTCTCGAAAATTAGAAAAAAATTAAAGAAAAAAACCTTAAGTTTAGTTAGATACTCAACTGCTATGGGGGTGATCAACTGCTATGTCGTAATTGCTATATTTTGCTCTTCTGCTATAGATCAACTGCTATTGCTAGAGCAGTTGAGTATTTTATAGTATAGTTTATCGCAGAACAGGCTAATTTCCCCCCTTGGAAAGCTATTGTTTTTCGCCGGACAGTCACTCCAGAAATCCCTAAAAATGTCAGATTTTGTCAGCAAATATGTCTGAAACAGTAATTTTTTCTTGAAAAATGATCGAAAACCAGGTTTTTTGTCAAATTTTTTTGTAGAAAAAATCATGAAACAGGAAAAAAAAATTCAAGAAAAAAGCAAGACAAAAAAGTCATGTTTTCCACCAATTTTTTAACAAAATTGGAACATGTTTTCTCTCATAATTTTATTAAAGGCGCGCATGCGCCTTTAAAAAGCGAAAAACAGAAACAAAAAATAATTCGATTTGGTGGTCCCTTCCTTCCGCCACCACCACCAAAAGTTTGTCAGTCAGAGGAAAGTGGGCGGAGCCTATCGGGTTTCACTTTTTTTTTTCCATTTTCGGCTCGCCATCACGGCTCAAAGGGAATACATCAATTCTCACATTAGGCCCCTTCTTGGAGGGGGAAGGAAAATAGAAAAACAATGGAATTTGGGAGGGGAAAATAGTGTGAAAATGATCAAAAATGATGAAAAAATACTGAAAATTGGGGTAAAATTAGGGGAAAAAGGCCTAAAAATGACCAAAAAGTAGCAAAAATGGCCTAAAAAAGCTCGAAAAATGCTCAAAAATCCATCAAAAATGGTTGAAAAAGACTGATTAGTGCAGCTCAGCAATAGGCATAAAAATCAAGAAAATTAGACAAAAAATGACCTAAAACCGTCCGGACACGCCCCTAAAGTCCTGAAAAATCGGCTAGAAGTGCTCCAAAATGATCAAAAATTGCCCCCAGAAGATGTCCTAAGGGATGATTATTTATGGATGGGAGGCAAGTCCCTTTAAATATACATTAACATTTTTTTCTTCATGTTAACTTGATGAGATGAAAAGTGAAGGGATGATGATGATGGGAGCACGTCATTTTTGTCAGAAAAATGCGTTAATGGAGTCGATTACTGGGGGAAAATTGGCTCATTTTAGGCTATTTTCGGCTATTTTAAGGTCTAGTGGACATCCGGACAAACCGGACAGACAGACAGACAGATAATCAGCTCATTTGAAAGCAATTATCTGATGTTTTTTTCCTGACGTCCAATGGACATCCGGACGATACCGGGCACACAGACAGACAGATATACTAAGAATGCTCCTTATGAAGTCATTTTTGGGCTATTTCAAGGTCCATTGGTCATCCGGGCAAACCCGACACACAGACAGACAGATAACCAGCTCATTTGAGAGATTATCTGATGTTTTTGTCTAGCGGACATCCGGACAAACTTTCGCACAAACATAATTTTTTGGACATCCGGACAAACATATTCCATTCGGGAAACCAATTGGACACCCGGACAAATTTTCGCACAGATAGAATTTTTCGGACACAAACAGATTTCATTCGGGACATCCGGACAAACCCGACATACAGCTAGACAAAAATTCATGTCATCATACCGACCATGGTCCTTTTAGACTCAGCATCTTTTGAAACAGTCAAAAATCTTTTTTTTTTTTGTTTTCGGACATCCGGACAAATCGAACAGACAGACTGACGAAAAAAACTTACAAGGGAATGACCCCAGGTGTGCCGCTGATTTCTCGGCGATATTTTGGGATTGGATGGTGCTTGGGTTAACTAAGAAAAATATGAAATTATATCGGCCCTCTCCCGTGTTTACGGGAGTTACGACACAATATTCACTTTTTCACTGATTCCGGACCACTCAACTTTCGGACGGCGTAACTTCGTTCAGTTTCAAGATTTTTACTTGGGTTCTGGCTCAAATTGTAGAACAATAAGTTGGCTTTACAAACGTCAACTGAGTCATTTTCCCATCTGTCACAGGAAGCTCAGAAATATAACAAATGTCGAAAGTATAAGAATAAGTGAATTCTAAAAGTCTCAATTTTTGGATTTTAGTACTCGGGAGACTATGACCATTCGATTACTACCAGTCAATGATGCAAGTATACACACTCAATTATAGGTCGAGCCCTTGAGTTACGGGACTTATTTAACTTTTTTCAAAAATTTTCCCTATTTTCATGTATAGGGATACATGGATATGGTCGAAAGTCCATAATTTTATTTTCGGCAGAACTTGATCGAATTCGATAAAATCAACTCATTCGTTCACAAAAAACTTATTTTTGAAAAATATGGACTCCCATTTGTTCTCAAATTCAACGAATACTGTGAAAATAATAAAGTTCCAGCAAGGATTTTTGATCTTTTCTTCCCCGGCAAAAACGCGCACTGTGGCAGGTAGTGGCAAGCGTTTTTGCCGGGGAAGAAAATATCAAAAATCCTTGCTGGAACTTTATTATTTTCACAGTACCTACCAAGCCAAAATATCCACGTATCCCTATACATGAAAATAGGGAAAATTTTTGAAAAAAGTCAAGCATGTCCCGTAACTCAAGGACTCGGCCTATAATTGAGTGGAACTACTTGCATCATGCACTGTTAGTAATCGAATGTTGATAATCTCCCGAGTATTTTTTCGTCATTTGAGACTTTTCCGCTTCAAATATCCTTACGGATTCACGAGCATATGTGAGACCAAAATCATATTTGTAGTTATTGTGCACTTAGCCTCTACAATCTTCTCTGTCGACCGCTTCGACTTTCTATCACATTTTGTAGAGGCAACGTTTGTATTTTGTAGTCAGATTGTCTTCTACAAATTTCTCTTTCAACAAGGGGCGATTTGAAGAGGCAAAACCACGATTTGTAGTTATTGTGTCCCTTACCCTCTAGAAT
>GL379999.1:21569-32673 GCA_000143925.2 Caenorhabditis brenneri
GGAAGAAAATATCAAAAATCCTTGCTGGAACTTTATTATTTTCACAGTACCTACCAAGCCAAAATATCCACGTATCCCTATACATGAAAATAGGGAAAATTTTTGAAAAAAGTTAAATAAGTCCCGTAACTCAAGGGCTCGACCTATAATTGAGTGTGTATACTTGCATCATTGACTGGTAGTAATCGAATGGTCATAGTCTCCCGAGTACTAAAATCCAAAAATTGAGACTTTTAGAATTCACTTATTCTTATACTTTCGACATTTGTTATATTTCTGAGCTTCCTGTGACAGATGGGAAAATGACTCAGTTGACGTTTGTAAAGCCAACTTATTGTTCTACAATTTGAGCCAGAACCCAAGTAAAAATCTTGAAACTGAACGAAGTTACGCCGTCCGAAAGTTGAGTGGTCCGGAATCAGTGAAAAAGTGAATATTGTGTCGTAACTCCCGTAAACACGGGAGAGGGCCGATATAATTTCATATTTTTCTTAGTTAACCCAAGCACCATCCAATCCCAAAATATCGCCGAGAAATCAGCGGCACACCTGGGGTCATTCCCTTGTTATTTTAAAGCCGTTTTCGGCTGTTTTCGCGTCTAGTGGACATCCGGGCAAACTTACCTACAGACGGAATACCCCTAACTGATTGGAACGGTTTTGGAGCTGGTTTAGGCTATTCCCTGTGATTTATGAGCTTCCGAACAAAGGGATATCCGGATGAACGGATTTCATATTGGACATCCGGACAAACCGGATAGACAGACAGACATTTTCCAGAGACTCCAAAGATGAAATTAGAGAGATGAACCATTTCGAAAAAATCGAAAATTTTTGAAACTGTTAATTTTTTTCATGTTTCAAAATTTTTTTTGAAAAAAAGGAACATGACATCATCCAAACTTTCTTTTTGCTTCCTGCGCTCTTGATGAACGAAGAAGATTTCCCGGAAGAGATATGTCCTAGGCACCTAATTTCTCACGTACTCTTTCTTCAAAAAATGTTTTCCTGTTTCAATGAAACAGGAATTTTTTCGGAATAATTTTAAAAACAATGCGAGGATGAGATTCTAACTTTAATTGAATCATTTGAAACAGCTCAATTGAAAATTGCGAAATTCCCATGAAACAGTGGAAAAATTTATTCTGAACAATTTTATGGAGAATGGCCAAAGACAACCCAAAACAGCCTAAATGGCCTAGAAATAGCCTGAAAACGGCATAAAAACAGCCTACAGCAGCCTAGAGACGGCCTAGGATAGGCTAGAAATGGCCCAAGACCAGCAGAGAACGGCCTTAATTCGGCCTAACATTTGTCAAATTTTATTCTGATCAATATGTGAAAAAGAGAGGTTGAAATTGTTCAAAAGCGCTCTGAAAATTAAGCAAACATTTCCATGAAACAGAGAAAAAATTTTCCATTCTTATTCTGAGCAATTATCTGGAAATTGACAGAAACTAGATCAACGGAGCCTAAACATAGGCCTAAATATGCCTTTAAAAACCTGAAAATAGTCGGACTGGGCCTAGTAAGGGCCTGGAAAAAACAGGCCTGAAACGCTCAGGAATTCGTATTAAGACAAGGCCTGAAATGCCTGAACAAATCTAATGAAATCGGCCTAATATGAGCCTAACTGCGCCTGATGAGCCTAAATAGTGCCTGAAGAGAGCCAAAAAAGGACCTAAAAAGGCCTGAAATTGGCTTGAAACAACCCTGAATACCTCAAAACGAGTTTTAAACAGGCCTTAATAAAGCCTAAAACAGGTTTAAGAAAGGCCTGAAAACCGCCTGTAAACGGCCTAAAACAGCCTGAAAAAAGCCTAAAACTGCCTAAAAAAGGCCTGAAAACTGCCTGAAAAGACCTAGAAAATGGTATAAAGTTGAATCTACCCGACGAATCAGCTAAAAAAAAAGCTGACAAAATGCGAAAATCCCATGAAACGGAAAAAAATTTTATTCTGAGCAATTTGAAGTGAGTTGGCCTACAATAGCCTGCAATAGCCCGGAGACAGCCTAAAAACTGCCTAGAACAGCTCGAACAGCTTGAAAAAGGCCTAAAACAACCTAAAAGAGGCCTAAAACAGCCCAAAGAACGGTCATGCCTGAAATAGCCTGAAACGGTCTGAAAACGGCCTGAAACAGCCTTAAACAGCCTAAAACAGCCTAAAGTAAGGCCTAAAAAAATGCCTAAACTGGCCTAAAAAGCCTTAAAACAACTCGAAAAAAAAGTTGATGAGTACTCATTTTCTCACACACTTTCTTCATTTTCTTCGTCCTTCACGAAAGGAAAAAAAGAAGAGAAAAAAGAAGATGAATTAATAATTTCTTCTTTTTCTCCATCTCCTCTTCTTCCTGAAGACTTCTGGAAAAGCAAGAAGACGTCAAAAATGTGTCTGCTTCTCTGCGTCTCCCCTGCACTCTCTCCTTCCAAAAATTAAAGGAGCATAGGAGAAGGACGACGACGTGGGTGAGGGGGTGTGAAAATGATGAGATTTTCTCCCTATTTTCCGCCCCATTTTGCTCCCAAGAAATGGAAGAGGAAGCTGAGATTAATTGGATTTTTTATTGGAAGAAGAGGAGGGCGAAAACAGGAAATTCGGATCAAAAATGATCGAAAATAGCCTAAAATGGCCCGAAATGATGGAAAATCGGCCCGGATCGGTCATTTTCAGGCGAAAAATTCGGTGAAAATGGCCTGAAATGGCCAAAAATGAGATTTTCCGGCTGGTGGCCTGGAAAGCCAAAAATTGGGTTCTCTAGGCCACCGGTGATTTTTGACTTAGAATTTGGTCTAAATCGCCTGAAATAGCTGCAAAAATCCTAAAAATCAATCGAAAAAGACCCAGAGCCATCAAATTAAAATTTTGGGTCCGTGGCCTAGAAAACCGAACATTTGTATTTCTAGGCCATCGATGTTTTTAGCTTGAAATCCGGTCGATAAGTCTGAAATAGCTTCAGAAACCATAAAAAGTCCTTTGAGAATTACCTAGAGCAGGCAAATTTTGAAGTTTTGGTACATGGCCTAGAAAACCAAAAATTTGGATTTCTAGGCCACCGAAACTTTTCTATCTGAAATCGATGTTTTTGGTCAAAATCAACGTCTCCGAAGTCCATGGCCGAAAAATTTCCTCCAATTTGGATTTGTAGGCCACTTCCCCGCTAGAAAAAAAAGCGGACATCCAGACAAACAGATATCCCAACAGACAGAAACCTTTGCAAAAAATTAGCATAGAAAATGGCGAAAAAAAAGAAGAAAAACGCGAAAAGGATCGCATTAAATTAGCATAATTCTATTGGGACTAAAGTTCTTTTTTTCCCATTTTTTGTGCAAATTTTCCCCGTGGTTTTTGGTTCCTAAAGTGAAGGGACGGGGGCGGGGAAAACACTACAGTAACCCAAAGTTAGATGTGCAGGTGTTTTCGAAATGAATTTTCAGTCAGTTTTGGTGACCAAAATGGGCCAAAAAGTGGTGTAAAATGTGGTTTTTGGTGTCCTCCTGGGACACAAATTTGATGGATGAGGGGGGAGAGAAATGTGCATATTCTGTGCAGAAAAAGGGGAAAAAATGACAAAATTTACATGAAAATGGGAGAAAAATCTGAAAAAAATGAAAAAAAATGGTAAAAAATCAAGTTTTAGTTGGTGGCCTAGGAAACCAAATTTTTGGGTTTCTAGGCCACCGACGGTTTTCGAACTGAAAACCACTGGGACCGGCGAAAAACCAGCTGAAATTATGATGTGAAAATCCATTTGACTAGGGAGATGGCCTAGACATCCAAAAACCTGAGTTTCTAGGCCACCGATTTGGGATCCTAGGCCATCATTTTTTTCTCATTGAAATTGTTGAAAATAGACCTGAAATAACCGTTTTCAAGCTGGGAATAGTGAAAAATCTAGAAAATTTGGGATTTCAGGCTGAAATCTGGTGGTGGCCTAGAAAACCAAATTTTGGATTTCTAGGCCACCGATATTTCTTAGCTTGAAAATCACAAAAAATAGGTGAAGATTGCTCAAAACCAAGGTTCCCAGAGCAAATTTGGGGTTTTTGAGGCCAGTGGCGTAGAAAACCAATTTTGGGATTTCGAGGCCACCGAAGATTTCTAACTGAAAAACTAAAAAAACAATTGAAAACAGTTGAAATCAGCTCAAAATCAAAGTTTCAAGAGCAAATTCGGGTTTTGGAGATCCGTGGCCTAAAAATCCATTTTTTGGGTTTCTAGGCCACCAACAAATTTTGGCATTCTTCCACTAATTTTCCCAATTTTCAGGCCATCGACGATCTGGAAGAACGAGAAGAGGCGGTAGCATCTGTGGAACGTGTCGTTGAACTCCTCGAGGACCATTTTGGATTCCCCCAGAGGACAAGGGCTCCGACGGGACAACCGAAACTGGGACCCACCCCGCATTTCACTTTTGAGATTCATGTGAGTACGGTAGATGGGGTACTGTAGGAAGTTTGGGGGATCGGGTTACTGTAGTTTGATCCTGGGATATGAGAATTCCTAGATCGGGTTACTGTATATGGGTCTAGCAGGGAAGGGATACGGTAGTTAGCGGTGATATAGGATTACAGTAGTATCGGGTTACTGTAGATAGGATACGGTACCTCTTACCAAAAAAAAATTAGTAAAAAAGAAGAAAAATTTGACTTTTAGATTTTTTTTGAAACAGTATTTTTTTACTGTTTCAAAATTTTTTCCTCAATTCCGAAAAAAAAATTGAAATTGCTTCTCCTATGTACAGGTCCATTGAAAAAGTGTCAAAAACGACAATTTTGGGTTCAAAAACGAGTGAAAACGGTTTACTTGTCGATTAGCTGGCCTAGAAAACTAAATTGTTGGGAAAGTTAGGCCATGACCCCATATTCGAATTTTTCGCATCAAAATCGCAGTTTTTCGATGTGAAAGTCATGGGAATCGGTCAAAAATCTTCTTATCCTGCTATTCTGGGTACTGGTGGCCTAGAAAACCAATAATTCGGAATTCTAGGCCACGTGGCCTAGGATTCGAAACTCCAGTTTTTCCAGGCCACGGATTTTGAAAATGAGGATTTAGGACAATATTATAACCAATTTTGATGCTTTTCAAAAAAAATTTGGAAGGGGGAGGTCTCGGACTGTATAGTGAGCGTGGCCTAGAATTCCGAGTATCGAGGTTTTCTAGGCCACGAGTCGAAATCATGATTTTTGGGGTTTTTCGCCGTTTTCAGGAACCTTCCATCAAAAAATTTTTCGGATCGGGTTACTGTAGTTCATGGATCCAGCTATAGTAACCTGATCCGAAGGGGTACTGTAGCATAGGTACAGTTATTCCGTAAACAGAAAGCAGAGATTAACCGAAGTAACTGAATCCTGGAAAATTTTAATTTAGGGTTTTTTTTTGAAACAGTAATTTTTTTACAGTTTCAAAATTTTTTTTGATTCTCAGAAGACATTCGAAATTGCTTAACCCGTCCCCCGATCCATCAGAAAATAGCTTCAAAACGATCAAAAACGGCCTAGTTTTTGATTAGGTGGCCTAGAAAACCAAATTTTGAAAAGTTGGGTCATGACCGCAACATCCGAGTTTTTTTGGATCAAAACTGGCAGTTTTCCAATCTGAAAGCCATAGAAACCTTATCCTGCTATTTTGGGTTCTGGTAGCCTAGAAAACCAAATTTTTGTAATTCTAGGCCAGGTGGCCTAGGATTTGAAACTCCGGTTTTTCTAGGCCACGGACTTCAAAATTGAGGATTTCGGACAATTTTTAACCAATTTTCATGCTTTTCAAACAAAACTTGGAGATTTCGGATTCCATAAGAAGCGTGGCCTAGGATTCCAAGTATCGGGGTTTTCTAGGCCACTAATCGAAATCTTGATTATTGGGTTTTTTCGCCGTTATCAGGAACCTTCCATCAAAAAAATTTTCTGATCGGGGTTCTGTAGTTCATGGATTCAGCTACAGTAACCGGATTCTAAGAGGTACTGTAGTGAATTCAACTGAAGTAACTCAATCCTGAAAAATTTCAGTTTTGTATTTTTTTTGAAACAGTATTTTTTTACTGCTACAAAATTTTTTTTGATTCTCAGAAAACTTTTGGAACATGCTTAAGTATAGATCCGTAGAAGAAGTGTCAAAAACGACGATTTTAGGCTCAAAATTTTGGGTTTCTAGCCACCAAGCTTTTTTTAAAAATCTTCTACAAATAATCGGTGATGGATTGTTGAATTTCTCTGAATTTCATTGTTAAAGTTATCTGGAAACAGTGAAAAAATTGATGAAAACATGGTGGCCTAGGATTTAAATTTTTGGATTTCTAGGCCACCAAACTACCATTTTCAACATTTTTTTGAAATTCTAGGCCAGGTGGCCTAGGATTCTGAACTCCGGCTTTTTTAGGCCACCGACTTTGAAAATGAGGTTCTATAGCGATTTTCAACCAGTTTTGATACTTTTCAAACGAAAATTGGAGACATTGGACCGGTGGCCTAGGATTCCTAATATCGGGGTTTTCTAGGCCATGGGTCGAAATCCTGATTTTTCGGGGTTTTTTTTGCCATTGTCAGTGATTTTTTCGTAAAATAAATGCGTTTGGAGCGACTTTGGTGGCCTAAAAAAATCGGTGGGCTAGAAATCCGAAACATTTGGGTTTATAGGCCACCGGCCATAAGTTTCGAGAAAAAAACCGACTTTTTACTTTTTTACTTTTTGGCATTTTCCAGGGTGACGAACCGGACAACTGGCGGTACGTGATCAACTCGATTCGTCAAGAAATGGATCGTGAGGAAGCCGCAATTCGAGAAGCCCGGAAACAGGATTTGATAGCTGGAAAACCGAAAAGATCACGGTTTACAGCATGGTTTCATAAGAGATTTGGGACCCGGAGCTCACCATTCGCATTTGATAATAGTGGGTTTTTTTACGGTTTCAAAAAATTTTGTTATTTTTTTTTTGAAAAATGTATTTTTCAGACAACATTCGTTCGGTTTGAAAAAAAGTTTTTTTTAGAAAAGTAAAAAAAATCTATGGAATAAAATCTACTGCCTAGCATTTTGAAATCGGAAAAATCGATTTTCGAAAATTTTAGCATTACTTTGTCGGTCAATACTCAACTGCTATGGGGTTGATCAACTGCTATGTTGTAACTTCTATAGTTGGCTCTTCTGCTATGAATCAACTGCTATTTTCGCCACTTTTAATGTCTCAACTGCTATGGCTATAGCAGTTGATCCATAGCAGAAGAGCCAAATATAGTAGTTGAGACAATTGCAGTTACAACATAGCAGTTGGTCACCCCAATAGCAGTTGAGAAATAGCAGTAAAGATACATAGCAGTTGAGTATTATAGTCTTACTTCTGCCTAGCGATTCCGAAATCAAAAAATTCGAAACCAAAATTTTAGAAACAATAAAAAAATTTCTGTTTTCAGAAAATTTCCTCAGGCAGTACTTTCCTAGTTATTTTGGCGCGATAAACTGTTTAGACTGCTAAAATTGACAATTTTCTATAACCAAAACAGCTGAAAAATTAAGAAAAAATGATCTTCAACGCAGTACAAAAATTACGTGGAAAAAGCGGTAAAATTTCTTTTGAAACAGTAATTTTTTAACTGTTTCGAAAAGTTTCGAGAACAGTTTTGAATCGAAGATTGAAAGAAGACTAGATTGGAACAATCGAAGGAAAAAATTCTCAAAAAACTTTGAAACAGAAATAAATTTACTGTTTCAAAAAAAATTTGAAAATCGTTTCCTAATTATAAAAGTTGCTTCGGTTTTGGTATCGATTAGACATGACAATGGGTTTTCAGTAAGTGAATAGTACCACTGGATAGCTGGGATCAAGTCATACACGATTATGTAATTCGTAACTGCGATGGCCTTCTCTAGGCCCCATTAACACTGCTTATACACCTTTAAAACGCCACTTTTTTTTCTTGCGAAAACACTATGGTACATTTTTTTGAAACAAATTTTACTGTTTCAAAAGAAATTGAACATCGCCAAAAAATTATAAAAGTTGTTTCTTCCTCCTCTCTGTACGCAGAAAAAGTTTATGAAAAAATGAAATTCAAAATTGCTCACAACGATTTTTTCATAGAATCAAAGTGTAGCATTTTGAAATCGGAAAAATGGAATTTGAAAATTTTAGAAACAGTAAATTTTTTTTTTAAATTTCAAAAAATATTTATCTCTTCTCTGGATTTTTTGCATACTTTCAAAAGTCCGGACCAATAATGGGCGAAGATTTTTTCGGATGCTCCGCCCCGTTTTTTTTTTGAAGATTTCTTCACCCTCGCCCATCCTTGGGCCGAACCGGAATCAGAATTCGTCAGCAAAATTTCTTTCTGGAGCATTTTTTTCCGAAAAAACAAGTTTTATCATCATTTTGAACATGTTTTGAGGTAAACATTAAATTATTACGAGGTATCTCAACAAATTATCTGAAAATTTTGAAAAAACCACTGTTTTTTTGGGCGTCCAACAAGGCGGGACGATAATTTTGCAAGTATGCTTTCAAAAAACTACTTGTTTGCACACGAAACCTTCTAGTTAGCAATTCCGTAAGCGAAAAATTCTAGTTGGTAAATTTTTCGAACTATTCGACGATTTAATGAAAACAGAATTCATTTTTTTCTCTTAAAATTTTTTTTGAAACAGTAAATTTATTTTGCACTAGACGTTGATTGAAAAAAGTCTATAATAAATCCAAAAAAAAATTAAATACAGTAATATTCTGGCGAATACTCAACTGCTATAGGGGTGATCAACTGCTATTTTGTGACTGCTAGTGTCTCATCTGCTATATTTGGATCTTCTGCTATGGATCAACTGCTATAGCCAAAGCAGTTCAGATATCAAAAGTTGCGAAAATAGCAGTTGATCCATAGCAGAAGAGCCAAATATAGCAGTTGAGGCACTAGCAGTCGAGAAATAGCAGTTGAGTATCTACCTAATATTTTTATAAGGTTTCAAATTTCTTGATTATTTATAAATATTAGGGTTCATCAGAATACCAATCCCCGAATAAATTTCCTCCTTGATATCCAAAAATTTTGAAACAGAGAAAAAGTTTTCTTTTAAATTTTTTTTTAATTTTTCAAATTAATCGTCAATTTGGGATCGTGAAAATTAACACAAAGCAAAGAACAAAAATCTTTGAAACAGTTAATTTTTCGAATTTTTTTTTGCTGTTTCAAAAAAATTTTAAAATTTTTTTTATGAAATTATGAAATTCAGTCTCGGGGCTCCTTTTACTCGAAAAAATTCTTTAAAAAAATGAAATACTAACTTGCTCAGAACAAATTTTTCATAAAATCAAAAAAAATTCAAAAAATTTCTGAAACAGTAAAAATATTTGCAAAAAAAATATTTTTATTCTCAAAAACTTCTAATTATTTTCCAGTTCCATATTGGACATGTGACGAAGTGTGTGCATGGCTCTCCTCCATCGGACTATCCGAATATGGATCCACATTCCGAAAGAACGATATCCAAGGATCCGAATTGATGCATTTGGAGCGTTCCGATATCATGGATATCGGAATTACCAAGATTGGACACGTGAAACGGCTTCAGGTATACTGTAGATTGGGTTACTGTAGGTGGGGATTACGGTAGTTAGGTGTAGAAAATTTTAGGATCGAGTTACTGTAGTTGGATCTAGGAATAGGGTACTGTAGGAAATGGGATTACTGCAGAGAATTGAAGTTTGGTTTACTGTAATTACGGTAGTTCAATTTTGGAAAATTTATATGATCGGGTTACTGTAGTCGGATCTAGCAAAGAAGGATACTGTACATATATAGGATTACTGTAGATAGACTGAATAAGTTCCAGGGCTACTGTAGATGAGGTACGGTACCTTGCACAAAAAATTTTCAGGATCGGGTTACTGTAGCTGGGCCCTAAATTCTTAGGTTCCCTAGATTGGGTTACTGTAGTTTTTTCATCATTTTTAGCCCAAACATATCGAATCAAGACAAAAATAATTTTCCTCTAATATTTCAGTCATAAAAACTTTTGAAACTGTAAAAAAAAAAAATAATTATGATAAAAAAAAAAATAATTATGATGGCCTTGGATTCCCAATTTTGGATTCCTAGGCCATCTAGTTTTTGCTACCATTTTTTCGGTCCTGAAGCAGCTATTTTTATCGATTTTTGCTTTGTTTCCTATTTTTAATCAGTGGCCTAGAAATCCGAAATTGGGATTTCTGGGCCATCATCCCCCTCGACTAGTTTTTGAAATGAAAAGCATTTATTGAACAATTCTCCCAATTTCGGACCTAAAATTCCTCTGAAACTGTGAAAAGTCAACCAGAGAAGGTGATTCCCTAGAATCCCGAATGACGCATTTCTTGGCCACCAAACCGAATTTTCGATTCAACTCCTTTTCGCAGAACCATTGTTCAATTCCTGCCAGTTTTAGTGACGAAATTAGACTGAAACAGTAAAAAAATAATATGACCATTGTGGCCTAGGATTCCAAATTTTGGGTTTCTAGGCCATCAAGTCGCATTTTTTGATCTACAGCTATAACACGCGGAGTATTGCTTGATTTTTGCTATTTTCAGTTCGGAAATCAGCCGGAAACAGTAAACAATTGATATACACCTAGTGGCCTAGTATTCCGAGTATGTGATTTCTAGGCCACCTCGTTTTTGTTATCATTTTTTTGGCCCTGACACAATTTTGGATTTCGGCCATTATCCCTTTCGACCTGTTTTTGAAAAAAGGGCATCCATAACAAATCTCTATTGAATGGTTCTCCTGAATTGGCACGTGAAATTCCTCTAAAACAGTGAGAAATCAACCAAAAACGGTGGTGGCCTGCTCATCTCCATTTCGAATCTCCACGTCATTGACCGAATTCCCATTTGTTTTTGCTTTCGAAAGTCCCGGTTTCAAAACGTCTCGGACTCTATTTTGAAACTACCAAGCGTCTCTAACCCGCGAGATTCCTGAAAAAGAATCTCTGAATTTATTTTAGTTTCTAAGATGTCTAAGTTAACCCCAGTGCACCAGCTCCCCGCCGACATTTTTCTGGATTTTCCACTCTTCAGTTATCCAATCTCTCCAGACGTGACATTCGTCCGCATCCTATGTGACCACGTCCTCATTCGATTCCC
>GL379999.1:38095-73415 GCA_000143925.2 Caenorhabditis brenneri
GTGTAACAACTGTTACTCGTTGCATAACGATGGAGCGAGTTAAAATCTAGGCCCTGTCAGACAACCATCTCTGCTCAAGATGTTGTCCCCCGGCTTATAAACTATGTAGCAGCAAAGCTGTGGTTGTCCTCTCATCTCCGCAATTCTCAACCACAAATTCTTGTATTTCGGTCTTCTTGTTACTCGTCAATATTCAAAGGTATTAAGGAAAGGCGTATCTATGCGTCTCTCCAGTTAGAGTTTCAGTGGGGCGAGGTTGAGAGCGTTCTGGCGTACTAATATGCAAGGAAAACATATTTTTCCGCAACAGAAAGGCCTAATTTGCGTGAATTAGTCTGAAAGAAATTTCAAAGCAGGAACTTTTTTTTTGAAACTGCAAAATTTTTTTTACTGCTGTGTATCTACAAGGGTCACTCTTCACTTGAAATGACTATGTTAACGGACCCTAAAAAATTTTCCAATTAGTACATTTTTTATGAAACAGTGAAAAAAATTTACTATTTGAAAATATTTTCTGCCACGAGAAACATTTTACGAAAATTCTTTTTCTCCGTGACTCACCCCCAATAACCCTCGACCCCGCCCCTTTTTCAAAATAATTTTTTCAAAAATTTGAATTTCCCGCCAAGCCACATTCATTTCCAACAAATAATGACCACTTTGAACGAGCTTTCGGACGTTTATATCGATGAATTCATTGCCAAATTCAAGGAGGACGTTTCTGTAAGTTCGTCGGTTTTTCAGGATGTCCAGGTTGATATCTGGACATCCGGAAAGACAGAAACGAAGATTCGCCATCTGTCTGTCCAAATGGCTGGGTGCCAGGAAATCTGTGGTGGTGGACATCTGGATACTCAAGGTATCCCGATGTCCGGAGGTTTGTCTGTCCGGATATCTGAATATCCGGATGTATTGCTCACTTGTCCATCTGTCTGGCCATCTTTCCCGATGTCCGGATGCACAAATGGATATCTGGACACCTAGACATCCGGACAGACAAATATCCGCTCTGATGTCTGTCTGTGCAGCTGTCCAGGTCTATCCGGATGTCCAGCAGCTAAATTCGCTATCTGGACATCTGGACAGCCGGATTCCACCAACGTCTGTCTGTCCATCCCCATTTCCAGATGTCCTGGTGTCCAAAAATCTCAAAATTCCAGAAAAAACCGTCCCAATCTCGTTCTCCCACCGCCTCTGCAGAAAAATCTGAAAAATCCGGAAAATCTACAGTAATCCCAGCGAAAATCGATTTTTCAAATCTGCCATGCTCCTTTGAAATTGCTTTTTATTCGTGAAATAAAACATTTATTTTATGAAACAGGAAGACTTTTTTTTGATAAGAAATACCGTAAGAATACCCGTTTTTTGGGGATTTTTTGTGGGGAAAATAGGCTCCGCCCCTTTTTGGGAATGGGGAAAGTGGGCGGAGCCTGGGTATGATGGTGATGAAACAGGAAATATTGAGGGCGGAGATCGGGGAATAAAGAAAAAAATTGGAAAAAAAAAATTAAAAAATGTCGGGTTTCGACTCATGACGAGGGGCGGAGCTTGTCGTTGCGACCTCTACTGAAAAATTTTTTTTTGGGAAAAAAACTGTATATAAATAACACAAAATAACTTCATGCGGGGTGTATACAACATGCAAAAAATAGAAAATAAATTTTTTTTGAAAAATATTTTTACTGTTTCAGAAAATTTTCAAAAAAAAAACTGGAACAGTGGAAAATTCAATGCACGCCAGGTTCCCATAAGAAAATGGCTCCTTGAAAAAAAAGCAGTATATCTTCTTCGATGAACTTTTCACAAATTTTTTATAGAATTTTTTTACTGTTACCAAATTTTTTTGAAATATTGAATTAGTGAAAAATCATAATTATTTCCAAATTTTCAAAAGAATTTTTTGGAATCTATTGATACAATAATCATCTTTCACTGTTTCAAAAACTTCCAGAAAAAATTTTGAAACAGTAAAAATCCGTTAATATTCTTTCAGTGGTAGCTCAGAATTTCTAACAATTCATATGCAGAAACTTAATTTTTTTTTCACAGTAAACTTTTCACATTTTTTTATAGAAATTTTTTCACGGTTCAAAAAATTTTTTGAATTTTCGAACGACAAAAAAAACGCTATTGTTTTCAAATTTTCAGAAACTTTTATGAAATATTTTGAAACAGTAAAAATCCTATGAATCGGTCCAAATCGTGGCCCGAAACTTCCAGACTATTCATACTCAAAAATGACAAATTGTTCTCCATAAATAAATTTCAGATGTTTATATACACCAGTGAAAAAACGAAATTTATTTTAGAATTTTTTTTAACTGTCTCAAAAAATTTTCAAACTTCCGAACTAGCGAAAAATTTTGATACGCCATTGGAATTCAAAATTTCTTCAAGACTTTTTGGAACCGAAAAGTTGCATACATAGTTTTTTTTTCTGTTTCCAAAACCTTCCAGAAGAAATTCGAAACAGTAAAATTCCAATAACTCCTATACAATTGAATTTTTTAATAGGAAGTTTGTGTTTTTCAAATATTTTTTTCCTATTCGAAACAGCAAGAAAAATCGGTTCACACCGAACTATCATAGAAACTTTTTTGATATACAGTTTCTTTCACCAAACATTTTTTTCTGTTTCAGAAATTTTCAGGAAACATTTTGAAACAATGAAAACTCGTTAAAAACTAATCTTTTATGGTAATCTGCACGAAAAATAGTTCCATCCTCCTTTAATGGAAAATAATTTTCGATAAGCGACCATCTCGAACATTGCTAGTTTAGATTCACATTGGGCCAACAATTTTTCTTGAAACGGTAAAATGTTTTCGAAAATTGAAAAAATTGAAAATACTTTTTTTTTCTGATCCAATTTTCTGTTTTGTATTCTGCCTCCACAATCACACCTGTTTCTCACACTTAATTCTTACTGTATCAAAAAAATGTTCAGGCTAAAAAAATGAACGATTTGTAGACGTAGCAAATCTTGGAGTTTTCAAGCAATGAATGAATTTTCGTGAAACAGTGAAAAAGTTTTTGAATCTATTTTCGAAATTTTTTTTTTACAAATTTTTCTAATTAGTTAAGAAGAAATGAGCAGATATTTGAAATCTTATCAGGCAGACGATTTTTCTCGAAACAGAAAAATGTTTGAAAAAATGATACTGTTTCAAGAATCATTGACTATTTCAAGCAGTTTTTTGCTTCAATCCTACTTCTTTGCATGTTGTTATAATCAAAAATAGTCTTGTTGCAATCGGGTATTCAGAAAATCGATAATCCTGTTTCCATTTTTTAAGACGGAACAATATTTAGAAAATCGGTCTCTCAATAATATTTTTGATCATAAATATTTTTATGTTTCAAATTTTATGCTAGTACTAACGGAGTGGCAACTAAAACGATTCTAGTATTATTGATGGGCTCCACGTCATTTCGAAACTTGCCAATTCGCAACTACGACGTTCCGCAACTTGACATTTTGCAACTTGTACAAAACGATGTAGAAGGCAAGGGTCACGCCAGAAATAAGACAAAGTATTGAGATCGTCAGTTAAGACTAACAAGGGGTTCACTGACGTTACAGCTTTAGGATTGTCCAGAAATTTGTGAGCAGACTAATTCGACCATGCTGAATCCATTTCTGAAATAAAAACCTGCTATCTCCTTCTGTGAGCACCACTTTGAGCTCCAAGCTAGGGTGCTCTGGCGAACAGTCTCGCGCGCGGGTAGTGAGCGAGAGGAAGTGAGTTCGGTCCCCACCTCTCGTAAACTATTCTTGATTTTTTGTTTTTTTGTTTTCGACCGTTCCTAAAGCATTCTAGATTAGGTTTTACAACATTTCAAGTATATTTTCTTCTTTTATTCACCAATGCATACCTTCTCGCTCACTACCCGCGCGCGAGACTGTTCGCCAGCGCACCCTAGCTTGGAGCTCAAAGTGGTGCTCACAGAAGGAGATAGCAGGTTTTTATTTCAGAAATGGATTCAGCATGGTCGAATTAGTCTGCTCACAAATTTCTGGACAATCCTAAAGCTGTAACGTCAATGAATTCCCTTGTAAGAAATTTTCTTAACATTTTGGTTGGAGTACAATTTCATTTTACTCGCCAAATTAAGTTGCGAAATCGACGTTAGTTGCGAGCTGGTAAGTTGCCGAAAGACGTAGAACCATTGATGGAAAATAATGTCCTAGGCATTAAAGGAGGTGGAAACTCTCGTTTTATTGAGACTCGTTTTGAGACTAAAAATAGCCCCGGCACATATGGGCAAGTCGGCGCGCTTTCCGGGCCGCATAGCGCAGTAACGCTTTTGGTGTTCTGCCAATTGGACCCTAGGTTCAAACTCACCAGAGGTATCTAATGTCAAATTTTCGGAAAAATTATTTTTCTGAGTTCCGCCATCTCTATTAACAGCGAGAAGAAAAAATATCAGAAAAATATTTTTTTTGAAACAGTAAAAAGAAAGTTCTAGAATTTTTTTTTTATAAATATTTTTTTCACAATTTCAAAAAATTTTCTGATTTTTCCGTTAGCTGGTTGTTCTCAGACGTAAGGCATTTCCAAAAAGTCTGTCAGGTATAAAAAATGTTTTGAATCAAAATTTTATTTCACCAGTATACTGGGAAATCAGAAAAAAAATTGAATTTATTCTTTAAATTTTCTTCACCAAATAGGTGTCATAACGATTTTTAGGACTGCGCAGACAAAAACAGTTTTTTTTCAAAACAGTAAAAATTATTGCAAAAATAACGTTCCAAAAACACTTTTTTTTTGCAGTTTCAGCTTTTTTCTACTACGGGATAAAGTTAAAAAAATCGATTCGTAGTCTCAATATACTAATGTATCTCCCCTGGAACATCGGAATACATTTTGATTACGTTTTCAAAAATTGATAGCCTTTTATTTTAGGGAGTAATTATTAAAAGAAGACAGTAATAACGATGAATGCTGTATTGAAAAAAACATCAAAGCCATGAAACTGAACTTTTGTGAAACAGTAAAAAAAATGTTCAGAATCAATTATATTTGAGGAATTTTTTTCACTGTTCCGATATTTTTCAGTTTTGCAAATATTTCAGACATAATCATTTTGATGAACTTTTCAGGAACAAATTCTGAATAAATTCCTGAATGTTTTCCCAAAAACTTCTTACTATTACTAAATTTGTTCCATTTTGAAAAAAAAAGAGAAAAGTATTTGAAAGACTAGATTGATAATTTCGAAACACTTTTTATTTTTTCAATATCCTAAAACGCCAAAAACGAATTTCAGTATTGTCCAGACTGCACAGAATTTTTTAAAGCAGTAAAAACATTTTTTTTAATCCTTGAAAGTAATTTTTTTTCGCTGTTTCAATTTGTTTTTCACTATGGAAAATAAATGAAAAAAATTTATTCATGGAACAGTAAAAAAGTTTCCTAACACGCTCTCCTAGGATGAAAATAAGGACATGCCAACAGGGCAATCGTGGAATGTCAAATTTAATATTTATTTCGACGTGGTCAATTTTTTGAACTGAAATCTAGGTGGAACTAATTTCTCAGAGGCTGGAGCCGGAATTTCAAAAATGTAACTAATAGAGATTGTAGACAATCATATGAAGATCGTTTTCACAGTTTGACCAGCATCCTATGTCTAGTCTGTGCCGAGTTAACCGCAATCAAAGTTTTTTCGAAGAACAACTAGGTTTTCAGGGTCGACATAATTTTTTTATTCCGTTGGGGCTTACAAATCAGGTCATGATAAGCATTGTTTAAAGCATAATACATTTTGAACTGTCAAATGTACCCTGAAAACCTAGTTGTTTTTCGCAAAAACTTTGATTTCGGTTAACTCGGCACAGATTAGACATAGGATGCTGGTCAAACTGTGAAAACGATCCTCATATGATTGTCTACAATCTCTATTAGTTACATTTTTGAAATTCCGGCTCCAGCCTCTGAGAAATTAGTTTTACCTAGATTTCAGTTCAAAAAATTGACCACGTCGAAATAAATATTTAAGTTTGACATTCCACGATTGCCCTGTTGGCATGTCCTTATTTTCATCCTAGGAGAGCGTGCCTAATGAGTCAAGTTTTGAAAAAAAACATCACTGTTTCAATTTTTATATAATTTTTAAAACCAATATTTGGCGCAATCCTCCTTCTCTTCTTTTTGCAACAAGCGTATTGGATATTCAGAGAGAATACGATTTTGATCAGAATTTTTTTTAATGATCGAAATTTTTTGTTCATAGCAATAGTCGCACTTTGCCGGCAGTAACCAATTTTTTAAATGAAACAGAAATTTTTTTACTGTTCCAAAATTCATAAGAATTGATCAGACATGTCGAGCAAGTCACTGCATTTCTTTCTCCTGGCGTTTCAATTTTCAAAGTTTCCATGCTTTAGAACATTTACCAGTCGGTGGCGCCGCCTAGGGCGTTTAAGTAATACACATTGAAAATTCGAATTCCCGGCAATTTTTCAAAATTTGAATCCCAGTCAAAAGATTCAAATGCTTAGCCATTCCTGGAAGATTCTAGAAGTTTCTGGAAAGAGACATAACGTTCTGGGAGGTTACTCATCTGGAGCTTGCCAGTGGAGATTTCGGGATACTGTAACTACCGTAATCTTACAGTAATCTTCACGATTTTTTGTTTGTATACTATTGGGGTCTCATAGTTTCTGCATGCAAAAAATGGATCTGATCGCAGAGCTCATAGACTGCTTTCTAGAAATCGTAAGGATCTCGGATTACTGTAATGCTTCAAATTTAATGTTAGTGCTAAAGGAAACGCAACGAAAACAATTTTCGCATTTTGCAGATGGTGAATATTTGTTTTTATGAAACAGTAAAATTTTCAACAAAACATATTTGTTACTGTCTCAAAGCTCATGATAATTGATCGAAAACGTCGAGAAATCAGTTTTATGGTTTGCAAAGGAAGGAAATAGTTGTTTCAAAGGAAATTGTTTTATAAGAATCCTCCTTCTGTTATTCAGTACCGAGCAAGTGATTTGACGACGTATACTCAGGTATATTTTTCGAAACGGTAAAAAATTTAATCTATGGAGAACGGAAAAAAAGTAACATCGATCTTCCACAAAGCACTAAATTTCGAAAAGTTTCAAAAGTTGTTACTGACAATAAATTCAGAAAATGGATATTTAATAGAATTTACTGTTCCAATTTTCCCAGTACTGATGACATTAATTTACATAATGCTTCATAAGTTACAAATATTTTTAAAGCAGAACAAAAAAATTCAGAAGAAAAGTTTTTCCGAATCACTTTTCCTTGCTGTTTCAAATTTTTTTCTTTTATAAATAGAAACTGGAGGAATCGATTTGCATAATTTTCTTTTCTTGGAAAAGCAAAAAAAATTTGAAAGAATAACTACTTACTGTTTACAACATCTGTAACTCAATGTAGTTCTCATTTCAGTCAGGAAACTGAACTTTTGTGTAGCAGTTAATTTTTTTAAAGTATCAGTTTCAGTTGAAAAAATTTTTGTTTTTTCGATTTCTCAATTTTTGAGTATCTATTGAATAAACATCAAATCAATTTTTTCGCTTCCGCTCAAACTTTTCTTACTACAACCGGGAATTGAGAAAATACATTCTCGACTATAAGTTTTTTTACTGTTTCAAATCTTATGCCAGTACTAAAGGAGTTTCAGTATTAACGATATAACAGTGAAATTTACTTTTTCGAAAAATTTCAAAATCTTTCACGACCGTCTTGAAAAAACATTACATACAGATTATAAAGCTGTCACCAGGCACTTGAAAAAAATTATTAAACAATTTGTTTCAAATTATTATTAAAATTTTCATTTGTGAAAACTCAGAGCATCCAATGGGTCCCTAATGACATTTCGTATTTTTTTGAAACAGTACAAAACTTACTGTTTCTAAATTAATTTCGTTTCATAGAAAATGAAAGTGAAGTAATCTCAGTCCTCGAAAATACAGTATATTCATAGGTCGAAAAAATTCTACAAGCAATAAAAAATTTCAGAAAATGCATTTTCAATGAAACTTACTGTTTCAATTTATTTCAGTTCTCAAGAAGCAATATATTTTATGATCGAACATTGATTCTGGCTTCTCCTTTTTTCCACTAAGAGGATCGATTGTTTATCGAATAAGAAGTTTTGATGCTCAAAAATTTTCTCAAAATCTTGCCCGACCGTGTCGAAAATCTATTGCTTTTATTTCCGTTTTGGACATTTTAGAGCGTGCATTGTGTCCTCAACTCCTTTTTCATGCGAAATTATTCCGAAACTACTCTGTTTTGTGAAGTATTATAGGGGTATATTTTTTGAAACAGAAAAAATTACTATTTCAAACCTTACCTCAGGAAAATTAATTCTATTCCAATTTATTTTTGAATCGTAATTTTCATGTCAAACAGGTTTTACTAGCAATAAAAAAAATCAGAAAAAAAATGTTCAATGGAGATTTTTTACTGTTTCGTTTTATTCTTTTCTCCTAAATAGAGACAGTTTGAGCAAATTGTGGATTGCACAGAAGGTATAGAAATTTTTTTTGAAACAGTGAAAGTAATTTCGGAAAAGGTCCAGAAAAAGAAACAACTTTTCTTTGCTGTTTCAAATTTTTCCTACCCAGAGAAGAAGTCGAGAAAATTGATCCAAAGACTTCCTCGTGTAAATGCATTGTTAATTGGGATAGTTGAAAATGAAGGTAATTCCATGGGAATGAAACTGAGCATTTGTGAAACAGTGAACATTTTTTAAAAGATCTGATTATATTTGAAAAAAAAACATTTTGCTGTTTCAATTTTTTTCGTTTTTCAGACTATCAGGAAAAAATTTTGTTTGTTTAGTACCATTTTTTGATCCTTTTTTCTATGGCTCTCCGAAATTGCTTATTTGAGGGTTCGAATTCTACGTGTACAAGTTATTGGAAATCACCTACAGTGAAGCAGTTGATATCCTTTTTTTTTTGAAACTTAAAAAAATTTCTTGAATAATTTTTCCGAAAAAAAACTTAATATTGTTTCTAAAATTTTTAGTCGTATTAGAGTTGTTTCATACAACGAAAAAGATACCAAAAAAACCATTTCTTTTTTGTAACGAAACAGAAAAAAAAATTTTCGAATTTTTTTTTGTGATATGAATCGGTATTCTTATAACAGCAAGATTTGCAATTTGTTTTTACTGTTTCAAAAACGTATGAGGTTGTATCAAGCTATATTTGGCTCTAATCTTCACCTGATGAAAAACTTAAAACCCCAATTTTTCTAACTACAATCGGGAACTCGGAAAATAAATAGTTTGATCTCAGACTTTTTTACTGTTTCAAAGTATACGTTAGTGAAAACGGAATTTCAGTATAAACGATTCCGACATTTTTTTGATTTGCAATAGGTTTAAAAAACACAGTTAAAAGATTCATTGTTTCTCAAAAAAAATATTACCGTTTCAATAATTTTCAGAAGCTTGCCCGAGCGTGTCAAAAAATCACTTAATTTCCTGCAATCGAGCTGAAAAAAAAAGAAAATAAAGGTTCATAACTACTCGTCTTGTCAAGTATTTTACGGATATCTATTTTGAAACTGTGTAAAATTACTGTTTCAAAAATGATTTCATCCCATGGAGAACATTTAGATAGTTATTTTATTGAAGTATTGACTTTTTTCAAAACTGTCCTGACTTTCCTGACTGACTCAGGACGAAAATTTTTTTACTGTTCCAACTTTTCTCATTTTGTGAAAAAGCCATCAAAACAATACTTTCAGTTTCCAATCCGTGATCGCTGCTCTTATTTTTTTCATGAGAATGAATTTCCCTGGAACAGAAAAAAGGTTTTCCGATATTGTTAGGTTTGGTAACCTATTATTTCAAGCAGTAATCATGATATCTGGGAGGTGTTCAAAATTGGAAAACAATATCACAAGCATGAAACTGAACATTTGTGAAACAGTAATTTTTTTTTGAAATTCATTAGACTTGAAATGTTCAAGAAGAGTTTCTGTTTTTTCTAAGCCTTCCATGCGAGCGAGAAATCGCTCGCCCGCCCCGCCCGTCCCCCGTTTTGCCCTCTTGACGCCCGCTAGGGTGTCACGTTGCAAAAATTTTGCTGGTATTTTTCAAAACGTGGTTCGATTTCAGTACATTTGAAATAGAATTATAAACTTATTTAGCCCCGTGACCTTGGCGGGTACAACGGGGAAACAAACGAGCGAACGGGCAAAAACGGGCGACGCTTGCCCGTTTTCTCTTTTCCCCGCATGGAAGGCATAGTTTTTTCTACTTGTTTTTGATTTTTTAATGCTTTAAAAGTCTTCTCATTCATAGTAAAACTCTTATAAAACGAGTTCTCGGAGATCACATGCAGTGAATATATTTTTGGTGAAACTGTAAAAAAATCCATGGATAATTCTTCAAAGTTTTTTCAATGTTTCAGTTTTTTCTGTTAACAATCACTGTTTTCTGTGTGTCTGTTAGTAGAACGCAAACTCTAGCGCCCTTCGTAGTGAACCAATAGTATACTACCGCGATGATGCAGGTCTTTTCCGTGTGCCATGCTCCTTTGAAATTGCTTTTTATTCGTAGAATAAAAAAATTATTTTATGAATCAGGAGATAATTTTTTTTTGATAAGAAATACCGTAAGAATACCCGTATTTGGGGATTTTTTTGTTGTGAAATTTGGCTCCGCCACTTTTTGGGGCTGGGAAACTGGGCGGAGTCGGGAGTATAGGGGGTGATGAAACAGTAAATATTGGGGGCGGAGATCGGGAAAAAAATTGGAAAAAAATTAAAAAATGTCAGGTTTTGACTCATGACGAGGGGCGGAACTGGTCGTTGGGAGCTCTACTGAAAAAAAAAATTTTTTTTGGAATAGAAAACTGGATAAAAATAACACAAAACAATTTCATGCGGGGTGTCTACAACATGCAAAAAAAAATAAAAAATAAATTTTTTAACTGTTTCAAAAATTTTCAAACTTGTAGAAAATTCTCATAAAATGGTTTGCTATTTCTACGGGAATCTAACTTCAAAAACCATTATTCATGAGAAAATTTTAGGTGGTGATTTAAATAAACTTTTTTGTTCATATTTTTCAAAATTTTTTCTGTTTCAAAAATTTTCGAAAACTATTATAAAAGAAGAACAGTTACAAAGTCTTCCATTTATTTTCAAAATTGACAAGTTTTCCAGGTGTATAATTTATACACCAGTAATTCAAATAACTATCAAATTATTCTTTAGAATAATTTTTTGCTGTTTCTTAAATTTCCAAAAAAAAAATTTTTTTTTCGTACAGTGCTTAAGTACTATTGCGCGGTTTGACAAATATTGCAAAAACAATTTTCCAGAAAATTTCCTGGTGGGCATTTACACCAGTAAAACGTATTTACTGTTTCGAAAATTTTCAAAAGTTATGGCCTAAATTTTACTGATGTTTGTTCAGCTGTAAAACAATACTCAACTAAGGAAAATCCTGGTGTATATATATACATATATACACCAGTAACCAAATTTTCCGGCGGAAATTTTTTTACTGTTTCAAAAATTTTGAACAAATAAGTTTCAATCAGTCTGAAACAATGGGAAATTGATGTTCGTATTTTATAAAAAAATCCAGATGTATATACGCCAGTAAAAAAAATTCTGGAAAAAATATACCACCATGATTCACCACGGGACCAAAAAGATAGGAAAAAAGAAGAATTTACGAACCACAACACCAACAAAATATAAATATGGAAAATAAAAATTCTGGAAAAATTTTTGGGATTTTGAAAATAAATTTTTCACGGTTTCAAAAAAATGTATTTAGTGGGCGTTTTCTGTTTTCAATGATTTCTGCATCAGAATTTAATCAAAAAATACTTACTCAAGAGAAAAAAAAATCAATTTGAAACAAAAAAAAAGTGAAAAAATTACTGTTTCCTCAGAAAAATATTATTCCAAAAAAACAATATTTTTTGATTACTTCATTTATTTCATTCCCAAAAATCCAAAAACTTTTCCATGAACTCTTTATTTTTTCCATCTTATATACACAGTTTCATGCCGCCTTACCCATCAGCATACTGCAATTGGATTGCTCAAAAGTGGCCGACGTCTCGAGACGACCTGTTTGGAGGTGGTGGTTTAGTGGAGAATTGGGATCAGTTCTTCAAATTTTTTCTCTTTTTTTTTTCAAATATTCGTTTTTACCGAATGAAAACACAACGAAAAGCACGGAAATATAGAGAAATATAGAAGTGATTTTGAAACCGGTATATCTCAAAAATGGGCGGAGCTATCATAAATTTGTCAACTACAAAGTTGCTCAGAATAAAATTTTGAGCAAGTTTGCAATTGAGAACTTTTTTCTAGCTCCGCCCCTTTTTCAGATATGTGCCTTTAAAGTTAGGAAGAGACGCAGACAGCGAAGGTGCGCCAGTGCTTCCTTTAGAGCCCCCAAACTTTAAGAGCGCATATCTCAAAAGTGGGCGGAGCTAGAAAAAAGTTGTCAACTGCAAACCTGCTCAAAGTTTGATTTCAAATAACTTTGTAGTTGACAAATTTTCTCTAGCTCCGCCTACTTTTGAGATATACCGGTTTTAAAGGTATGATGTGAGTTTTAGCTGTGTATTATAGCGAAAATGGTGAGAATAGGAGTTTTGTTTGACAAAAGTGGAAACTTTGGGTCTGTGTGGATCAAGAGTGGTTTTGGAGGGGTAAAGTTCCAAAAATTTTATGAAACAGGAAAAAAAATAGAAAAATTATTGAAAAAAATTACTGTTTAAAAAAAATGTTTCTCTTTCCTAGAAAAATTTCTTTTCTTCATTCAGCTTATGCGTTTATTCTCAGTTTTACAGTAAACACCGCAAAAAATCTCTAAACTTCCATGAAAAACACCTCAAAACCACACACACACATTACCCATTGTCTCTCTAATTCTACTGTTAGTAGTGTTGTTAATTTCATATCTGCTTTCCCATAAAAGCTATCAAAAAATAATCAACCACAAAAATGTAGAGCAGAAAATTTGGAGCAAGTTTGCAGTTAACAACTTTTTTCTTGCTCCGCGCACTTTTGAGATATGCGCCTCTGAAGTTGGGCGTGCCTTTAGAAGGACGCGCGCCAGGAGAGAAACGCACTTTCATGGCACATATCTCAAAAGTGGGCGGAGCTAAAAAAAAACAGTCAACTGCAAAGTTGTTCCAATTTTTATGCTCTACAACTCTCTAGTTGACAATTTTCTGATATCTCTAGCGGGAAACAAGATATAATTTTGGTTAGTAGGAAAATGCGCTCCATTGACAATTTTTTTCAAACTGTGTCGAAATTGTCACGGCCCGGCGAAATCTACGCGACGCGCAAAACGTGCTTACATTTAGCAATGGATCACAACAATTCTCTATGATTTTTTAAATTTTATTAAAAGAAAAGATGTGATTGAACACGCTGAATCCGAAAAAATTGGTTTCGATAGGGCCTTATTGCTTAGTTTTTGAGATGAAAATTGTTGAAAACATCGATTTTCCGTTGTTTTTTGTACTTTTTTTTTACAAATATCGAATTATCTCAAAAACTAAGTAATGAAGCTCTAATGAAACCAAATTTTTCGGATTCAGCGTGTTCAAATACATCTTTTCACGTAATAAAATCAAAAAAATCATAGAAAACTCGGTTGTTTCATAGTTGTTACGCACCTGCGTAGTTTTCGCCGGGCCGTGTTGTCAACAGAGCGCATTTTCATTGTCTAAACAGCAAAATTCAATAAAAAACTCACCTTTCTGCCCTCCTTCAGCGATCCATTTGAAGTATTTTCGGCATTTCGAGGTGACACTTAGGACCCAAGCATGGAGCATTATGAGCATTATATCCGCAAAATGCCAGATAAAGGATACAGAGTCCGAGTGGTCACCGAGGGCTTCTGGAAAATTCGAAATTCGGGAATTGAAATTTCGGAAAAAAAGTTTTTCGAAAATTTTCTTTAGAAATTTTTTTTACTGTTTCAAAATGTGTTTTATGACGGACAGTTCGATAGCCGAGTGATTCTTGAATTCTGAGGGTGACACATTGAGTTTTTTGAAAACAGTGAAAGTTTCAGAATAATCGGAGCAATTTTTTTGAAACAACATTTTCTTAGAATTTTTATTTACTGTTTCAAAAATTCTCTTATCGTAGAGGTGAACACTAACTCAGTAATCTTCTTCGGGTATGAAAACCATTTTTATGAAACAGGAAAGTTTTTGGGAGATAAAAAAATGCTTTCTTAAATGTTTTTTTACTGTTTCACAATTATTTTTAAAGCGAACAACCCGATAATCAATACAGAACAGTTTTTTTTTACTTTTAAGAACTGCAAACCAATTTTTCGAAACAGTGAAAATTGGGAAATAGAAATAAGTATTTCAAAAAAAAAATTTCAGAAATTTTTTTACTGTTTCAATTTTTTTTTTGTTGAAAGTGAAAATATGCCGAGTGAAAAATGTCGCGGGCAGTAGTAAAGGGCGAATGAGCGGAACTGTACAGATGAACTCAGAATCAGAAAGAGGCTCCTCTAACAATTTGTAGTTATTTTTGTTCCATACTGGTCCGGTACTCAACCCAAGAAAAATTAATCTGACTCTTTTCTCCGTTGGGGAGATATGCGACTCGCACCCTGTAATGTAAGATGCACGTCTGAATTTCCACCTATAGCTCCATTACTAGTTTAGATACACGATAGGCTAAAATTTTTTCTGAAACAGTGAAAATGTTGAAAAATTGAAAAAAATTGTTGTTTCACAATTTTTCTGTTGTTGTGAACATGGTATGACTAATCTTATTCCCTTACCACAAACACTATTGATTTTTTTTGAAACAGTGAAATTCTAAAAAAATTTTACTGCTTCATAAAAATTGTTTAAATCAGAAACCTTCGCAATGCACATTGAGTCTTTAACAGTTCCACGAACAGAGCAACTTTATTCATTGTTTAAAGGTGGGAACCCTCGTTGTGTTGAGACTCGTATTGAGAATGAAAAAGGCTCCGGCGCTCTTTCCGGGCCGCATAGCGCAGTTGGTAACGCTTTTGGTGTTCAGCCAAATGGACCCTAGGTTCAAACCCACCAGATGGATATACCGTGAAATTTTCAGAGAAATTATTTTTTTGAGTTCCATTTTTCTTTGATGAAAAATAATTTTCGATGAGCCACCACCTAGACCATTACTAGTTTATATACACGATGGGCCAACAATTTTTTTTGAAACAGTAAAAATTTTGGAAAATTGAAAAAAAATCTGTTTTAATTTTTTATTGTTTTGTGCCTCCACAATCATACTTGTTTTTCACAATAATATTGTACTGTATCAAAAAGTTTTCAGGCTCTAAAAATAAACCATTTATCCGAATCAGTGTTTTTTGGATTTTTCAAGAAAAGTAATGAACTTTTGTCAAACAGTAAAAAAGTTTCTGAATCTATTTTCGAAATTTTTTTCTACTGTTTCAAGTTTTTTCTAGTTTTATAAAGGATATGAGAAGACATTTGCAGTACTGACATGCAAATGAATTGAATTGTTTTGGAATAGTGAGAAGTTTGAAAAAAATTCTACTGTTTCAAAATTCATTAACTATTTCAAGCAGCTTTTTGGCTCTAATCTTTCTTTTTTCGGAATGGTTAAAATCAAAATTAGTCTCACTACAACCGGGAATTCAGTAAATCGGCCTTCGATCCGAAATTTTTTTACAGTTTCAAAATTTATGAATGGCAAATCTAATGGAATGGCAAAAAAAAAACGATTCTACTTTTATTGATGGGGGCTCCGCGTCACTTGGAAATTTGTCCATTCGCAACTACGACGTTTCGCAACTACCGACGCTTTTGAAACTAGTACAAAACAACGTTAAAGGCAAAGGTCATTTCAGAAATAAGATGAAAGTGAATATTGAGATCGTCAGATAAAACTAGGAAATTTTTTTAACATAGTGGTTGGAGTACAAGTCCAGTTTCAAAATGTCAAGTTGCGAAATGTAGTAGTTGAGAAATCGATGTTAGTTGTGAAACGTCGAAGTTGCGAATCGGCAAGTTGCCAAGTGACGCGGAGCCATTGATGGAAAATATTGCCGTAAGCATAAATCTGTATTTTTGTGTAACAATTGAAACTTTTTTTTGGAAGAATCATTACTTTTTATTTGAAAAGATGCTTCTAAAGTGTTTCTACTAACAACGACAAAATAAATTTCAGAAAAATGTGTTTCGAAACAGTAAAAAAATGTTCTAGAATTTTTTTTCTAAAAATATTTTTCACTGTTTCAATAAAACTTCTGATTTTTCTGATATGTTTCAAGCTGGTTAATCTCAAAAAAATAAAACATTTTCATAAAAATTTTCAGGTATAAAAAACACTTTGAACCAAAATTTTGTTTTACCAGTCTACTGGAATATCAGACAAATTTTTTATCGTTTCAATTTTGATCACAACATGGTAATAAAAACGAATTTGAGGAATGCGCAGACAAAATACATTTTTTTTTGAAACAGAAAAAATATTTGTAACAGTTTTCTAAAAATCTGTTTTTTGCAGTTTCAAAATTTTCCTACTATGGGATGAAGTTAAGAAAATTGACTCATGTATTCTCTGAACATGAATGAATTTTCCAGGAACAGTAGCCCCGGAATTTTTCCGAAATAAAGTTTACTGTTTTAATAATTCGATAGTCTTTTATTTCAGGGAGTAACTATTAAAAGATTTGTGAAATAGCGATGACACTATTGACAATGTCATCTTTAATTTTTGTGAAACAGTAACTTCAGTGACTTTTTTTTTCAGAATAAATTATATTTGAGAAATTTTTTCGTTATAGAAACTATAGAACAAATTGCGTGTTTTTTTAAATTTCCAAAAATTGTTTTTTTCCAATTTTTTTCACTATGGAAAAAAGCTGAGAACATCGATATCCATGTCTTTCTAATGTGAATGGATTTTCTTGAAACTTTCAAGCAGTATGTAAACCAAGGTTTTCTTATTACAACCGGGAATGGATTTTGAAATTCAGAGAAAGAAAAACTTTATTCAGGAATTTTTTCACTATTTCAAATTCTATGTTCGTCTAAACAGAATGAAAACGAAAACAATTCTCGCAATTTGCTGACAGTACAAGCTTTTCAATGAAACACACTTTTTTTGATTTCATGTATTTTTACCAAAATTTTTTTACTGTTTTTTTAGTGATTTTGAGAAAGTCAATAATCGAGCAATCTGGTAACTTTAAATTCTGGAATTCAGAAAAAAGTTAGAAACAGTAACATTTACTGTTTCAAACTGCATGAAAATTCTATTTTTGTAAAACAATAAAAGTCAACCGGAATTCAGAAAATCAAATTTTGATCAGAAATATTTTTACAGTTTAAAATTTTTGTTAATTCTACCGGAATGATACCAAAAACGATTGCAGTCTTTTGTTGACAGAATTTAATTTTTTATGAAACGGTGAAAATTTTTGAGAATTGATTGTTCATCACGAAATTCCTATTACTGTTTCAAAATTGATTTTCAACAAATTTTTTACACTGTTTCAAAAGTTTATTTTAATTTCTTGGTAAACAGAAAACAGTAATCTCAATCCTCCAAATTGATCAAAAAATTTATTTTCTGGTCATCAACAAATTTTTTGAAAGTTTGCCTGACTTTTTCAGGCAGTAGAAATATTAAAATCCTGTCTCACGGTTCTGATTTTTGTGCAGTTCTGAGGGAAGCTTTCTAAACAAATTTTAGAATTGCGCAAACAGTGTAGGAATATGTTTTGAAACCGTAAAAAATTCGATCGTCACATGACTACTGGATTTTCGAAGACGCACCCATTGGAAATTTTATCACAAGCATGGAACTGATTTTTTTGTGGAACAGTAAAAAAATTGAAATTTGTTGAAATAATTCCGGATTACCAGAAAAAATCTGTTCTTCATACAAGTTCTTTCTCGAAATATTTTTTTTTTCAAAAAACGTTCGATTTCAGGAAGCTTTTCTCAAATGAGAAAAAAAAAAATTGAAACGGTGATTCGATCTACTATCAGAACCCAAAATATTCTTACTACAACCGGGAAGTCAGAAAATACATTTTTGATCAGAGATTTTTTTGCTGTTTCAAAGTTTATGTTAGTGTAAACTGAATTCCAGTATAAGCGATTATTGGGACAAGCACTTGAAATATCAATAAAATCTTTTTTTTACTGTTTTAAAAAATATACCTAACTAGAAAAGAAATGCTTTAAAAATATTACTATCATCTTGATCTTCACAAATTACCCTATAATTCCCAATGCAGTGCAATCATTAATAAACTATACATTCGATGAACCACGTACTTTTCTTGAAACAGTAAAAAACCAGAAGGTTTCCGCCGCTTTGCGGCTTCAACCTTCTGGGTTCACGTGAATTTTGAGAATAGTTATTTTCGTGAAACTTTTTTCAGTAAGTTAGAGCCCTATCTTAGCACAGAGGTCCCTCGGGCTCCAAATGAAAAATGAGAAACAGGGGCACCAAATTCAAATTTAGCTCTTTCGATAGGTCAAAACCCTGTGCAAATCGGACAAAAACTGAATGAGCTAGGCTCGATGAGGGACTCACAGACAGAAAAGGGGTTTTAGTATAATAAGATTTAGAATACATTTTCGAAAACTTTTTTACTGTTTCAAAAACGTATGAGGTTGTATCAAGCTATATTTGGCTCTAATCTTCACCTGATGAAAAATTTAAAACCCCAATCTTTCTAACTACAATCGGGAACTCGGAAAATAAATAGTTTGATCTCAGATTTTTTTACTGTTTCAAAGTATACGTTAGTGAAAACGGAATTTCAGTATAAACGATTCCGACATTTTTTTGATTTGCAATAGGTTTAAAAAACACAGTTAAAAGATTCATTGTTTCTCAAAAAAAATATTACCGTTTCAATAATTTTCAGAAGCTTGCCCGAGCGTGTCAAAAAATCACTTAATTTCCTGCAATCGAGCTGAAAAAAAAAGAAAATAAAGGTTCATAACTACTCGTCTTGTCAAGTATTTTACGGATATCTATTTTGAAACTGTGAAAAATTACTGTTTCAAAAATGATTTCATCCCATGGAGAACATTTAGATAGTTATTTTATTGAAGTATTGACTTTTTTCAAAACTGTCCTGACTTTCTCAGACAAGACGAAATTTTTTTACTGTTCCAATTTTTCTCGTTTTGTGAAAAAGCCATCAATACCACACTATCATTTGCCGAGTCGTGATCGCTGCTCTTATTTTTTCATGAGAATGAATTTCCCTGGAACAGTAAAAAGGTTTTCCGATATTGTTAGGTTTGGTAGTCTATTATTTCAAGCAGTAATTATGATATCTGGGAGGTGTTCAAAATTGGAAAACAATATCACAAGCATGAAACTGAACATTTGTGAAACAGTAATTTTTTTTTGAAATTCATTAGACTTGAAATGTTCAAGAAGAGTTTCTGTTTTTTCTAAGCCTTCCATGCGAGCGAGAAATTGCTCGCCCGCCCCGCCCGTCCCCCGTTTTCGCCCTCTTGACGCCCGCTAGGGTGTCACGTTGCAAAAATTTTGCTGGTATTTTTCAAAACGTGGTTCGATTTCACTAGATTTGAATTAGAATTATAAACTTATTTAGCCCCGTGACCTTGGCGGGTACAACGGGGAAACAAACGGCGAACGGGCGAAAACGGGCGACGCTTGCCCGTTTCCTCTTTTCCCCGCATGGAAGGCATAGTTTTTTCTACTTGTTTTTGATTTTTTAATGCTCAAAAAGTTTTCTCATTCATAGAGACTCTTACAAAACGAGTTCTTGGAGACCACATGCAGTGAATATATTTTTGGTGAAACTTTGAAAAAATTCTTGAATAATTTTTCAAAAAATTATTCTACTGTTTCAATCTTTGCTGTTAACAATCACTGCTTTCTTTGTGTCTGTGAGTAGAACCCAAACTGTAGATGATGCAGGTCGTTTCCAATTGCCATGCTCCTTTGAAATTGCTTTTTATTCGTGAAATAAAACATTTATTTTATGAAACAGGAAAACATTTTTTTCGATAAGAAATACCGTAAGAATACCCGTTTTTTTGGGGATTTTTTGTAAGGAAAAATTGGCTCCGCCCCTTTTTGGAGATGGGAAAGTGAACGGAGCCTGGGGTATGAGGGGTGATGAAACAGGAAATATTTGGGACGGAGATCGGGAAATTAAAAAAAAAATTAAAAAATGTCAGGTTTCGACTCATGACGAGGGGCGGAGCTGGTCGTTGGGAGTTCTACTGAAAAAATTTATTTTTGGAATAAAAAACTGTATATAAATAACACAATAATAATAATTTCATGCGTGGTGTATACAACATGCAAAAAATCAAATTACATTTTTCATTTTTTACTGTTTCAATTTTTAAAAATTCTATATTCAAACCACTAAGAAAATGTTAGAACTGCACATATTGCGAGTCGGGCTGAAAACATTTCAAGGTGTATGTGTACACCAGTAAACATTTTACATTAATTTCTTATAGAAGGTTTTTTACCGTTACAAGAATTTTTTTGAAATGTTGAACCAGTAAAAAATTTTTTATTACCTCCAAATTTTCAAAGAAAACTTTATTCGGAAATTCAATTTCTGCATCTACTAGTAAGTTTTATTACTGTTTCAGAAATTTTCAATACTTATTTTGAAACACTAAAAATTTGTTAATAAGAAGCATAAACTAAAAATAAATTTTTTTTCGAGAAAAATGTTTCTGTAAATATAGACCACGTTTTTATATTAATTTTGAGCACAGTAAAAATTTGGTAATATTTTTCACTTGTGCATACATACACCAGAAGTGTGTTTCCAGAGAACTTTTTTTTCAGTTGGTAGACATTACCTTCTAATACTTTCAGAGGATTAAATTTTTTTTTTGAAAACTCTTGAAATAGTAAAATTTTTTTCTCTTTTTTTTTTACTGTTTCAAAAACTTCCAGAAAAAATTTTGAATCAATATAATTCCAATAACTCATATACAGAAGTTGAATTTTTGTAGAAGGTTTCTAGTAAATAAATTTTTCAAAATTTTCAAAATTTTCAAGATTTTTCGTAAATTTTTCAGATATTTTTTTTGAGTAAGAATTCGTTAAATTTCGCGTCTTTAGACTTTTTCAAAAGAAATGAAACAGTAGACAAATTTGAATAGGGTATCCACTCCGAATGTCAACACGTTTTTATTTTCGGAAAGACAATTTCGGTGTAGACAAAATCTTTTTTGCTGTATCAGAAGAGTTCAGAAAAAATTTTGAAACACTAAAATTTCGCTAACATAGTCCAATTTTCAAAAATCATTCTTCTTGAAAAAAATGTCAGGTGTATGTAGTACGAAAGCACAGTAGTAATTAAAAAAGACATTTTTCGTACAATTTTTTTCTTCTGTTTCAAAAATTTTCAAAAATTATTACAAAAAAAGAACAATTACTAAGTCATCCATTTATTCGATTGAAAAATTTCCCAGGTGTATAATGTAAGCACCAGTAAAAATAACTATCAATGTTTTCTTTGGAAAATTTTTTTGATGTTTCTAAAATTTCCGAAAATAAGTTTGGAAGAGCGCTCAAGTACTACTGCTAGGGATCTTAAACTTTGCAAAAAAAATTCTTGGGAAATTCCCAGATGTATATATAAAAGAGTACACTTTTTACACTGTCTCAAAAATTTTTCAGAAAAAGTTGAACTCACAAACAAATTTAATAAGATCGCCTAGTATTTCGACACCTCTTTTGAATGTTAAGACCCATTCATTTTCAGAGAGAAACCTGTTCTTTACATACATCAAAATTAGAAAATATTGGTACGTTTGTGATTGCATTCCATTGGAAAAAGTTCTCTAGAAAAACACTTCTGATGTATGTTTACATCAGTAAACAATTATTACTAAATTGTCGTGGAAACTTTTTTTTTCGCTGTTTTAAAAAACTTCAGAAAAAACTTGAATAAGCCAATTATTGATAAAGTGATAATCTCAGACAGATCATTCAAACTTAGAGAAAAAACTCCAGGAGCACATGTACCACGAAATTTGTACAACAAACATTTTTAATGTTTCAGAAATTTTCGGGAAAATTTTCTGAAACTTATAATATTTGTTAACAAGAATCCAAATTCAAAAACAATTCTTCATAAAACATTTCCGGTGTACATAGTACAAAAGTACGATAGTAATTTTTGAATAATCTTAACTAATAGTCTTAACTTCAATGATGTTCTTTCTGCAAAACCAATATCTTGAGGTTCACCACGGGACCAAAAAAAGGAAAAAAGGAATTTACGAACCACAACACCAACAAAATATAAATATATGGAAAATAAAAAGTCTGGAAAATTTTTTTGGGATTTTGAAAATTTTTTACTGTTTCAAAAAACAACTTTTGTGTAGTTGCGTCTTTTGTTTTCATTGATTTCTTCATCGGGGTGTTATCAAAAAATACTCACTTAAGAGAAAAAAAATCAATTTGAAACAAAAAAAGTGAAAAAAAAAACAGTTTCATCAGAAAAAAAATTCTTTCCAAAAATAATTTTTTTTGATCTCTCTAATTTCATCTTGATTACCCAAAAATCCAAAACATTTTCCAAGAACAATTAATTTTTTTCCATCTTATATATACACAGTTTCATGCCGCCTTACCCATCAGCATACTGCAATTGGATTGCTCAAAAGTGGCCGACGTCTCGAGACGACCTGTTTGGAGGTGGTGGTTTAGTGGAGAATTGGGATCAGTTCTTCAAATTTTTCCTCTTTTTTTTTCAAAAGAAATTCAGTTTTTACCGGATAAAAACACAACGAAAAGCACGGAAAAAAAAGAGAAATATAGAAGTAACTTTAAAACCGTCATATCTCAAAAGTGGGAGGAGCTATCAAAAAATTGTCAACTACAAAGTTGTTCAGAATTGAATTTTCAGCAAGTTTGCAGTTGGCAACTTTTTACAAGCTCCGCCCATTTTTGAGATATGCGCCTTTAAAGTTGAGAAGAGACGCAGACAGCGAGAGTGTCTCTCTTGGCGCCCCCTCAGGAACAGGGCCTCTCAACTTTAAAGACGCATATCTCAAAAGTGAAAGGAGCTAGAAAAAAGTTGTCAACTGCAAAACTGCTCAAAATTTGATTTGAAACAACTTTGTAGTTGACAATTTTTTGATAGCTCCCCCCACTTTTGAGATATACCGGTTTCAAAAGTTTGATGTTAAATTTAGCTGTGTATTATAGCGATAGTGGTGAGAATAGAAGTTTTATCAAACGAAAGTGGAAGCTTTGGGTCTGTGTGGATTGGAGGTGGTTTTGGAAAGGTAAATTCAAGAAAATTCTATGAAACTGAGAAAATTTTCGAAAAAAAAATTACTGTTTCAAAAAAAATTTTCTAATTCTAAGAAAAATTACGTAAGTTGTTCGACATTCCGCTGATTTTTTCATTCATATTTTTATATTAAAACACCGCAGAAAATCTCTAAAGTTCCATGAAAAACACCTCAAAACCACACACACACATCACCCTTTTTCTCTCTAAATCTACTGTTAGTAGTGTTGTTAGTTTATTATCTCTTTTCCCGTAAAAGCCATCAAAAAGTTGTCAACTATAAACTTGTAGAGCACAAAATTTGGAGCAAGTTTGCTGTTGACAACTTTTTTTCTAGCTCCGCCCCTTTTTGAGATATGCGCCTATGAAGTTGGGCGTCCTTTTAGAAGGACGAGCGCCAGGAGAGAAAGGCGCATATCTCGAAAGTGGGCGGCGCTACGAAAAAAATTTCAACAGTAAACATGTTTCAAATTAAATTTGAAGCAAGTTTACTGTTGACAACTTTTTTCTAGCTCCGCCCACTTTTGAGATATGCGCCTTTAAACTGAGGCGCGCGCCAAGAAAGGAGAGGCGCTCACGCTGTCTGCGTGTCTTCCAAAAAGAGGCGGAGCTAGAAAAAAGTTGCCAACTGCAAAGTTGCTCCAATTTTCAAGCTCTACAACTTTACAGTAAACCATTTTCAGATATCTCTAACAGGAAACGAGATATTATTTTGGTTAGTAGGAAAATGCGCTCCATTGACAATTTTTGTCGAATTGTCAATGGAGCGCACTTTCATCGTCTAAAAAGCAAAATCAATAAAAAACTAACCTTTCTGCCCTCCCTCAGCGACCCATTTGAAATATTTTCGGCATTTCGAGGTGACACTTAGGACCCAAGCATGGAGCATTATCAGCATTATATCCGCAAAGTGCCAGATGAAGGAGACCGAGTCAGAGTGGTCACCGAGGGCTTCTGGAAAATTCGAATTTCAATGAATTGAAATTTTGAATATTGTTTTTAGAATTTTTCTTTACTGTTTCAAAACTTTTTAATTGATAGCGGAGCAATTCCTTACTGCTAAAAATTTCATATATATTTTTTGAAGCAGTAAAATTTCTGGAAATAAAAAATCGGAAAAAAATTTTAATGGTCTTTTTTTAATTCATTTTTTAAAAATATATTCATGATGGTCAATATGAGAGCAGATCGATTTTTCAATTTTGAGTCGGCACATTGACTTTTTTGTAAACAGTAAAAATTTTCACAGTGTTAGTAAAGCATTTTTCTTTGAAAAAATAATTTTCTCAGAATTTTTGTTTGCTGTTTCAAAATTTTTCTAATTTTAGGGACAAGCGCTAACTCAGCAATGTTCTTCAGGTGTTGAAACCATATAATTTTTCATGAAACAGGAAAAAACTAAACTGAGTTTTTTACTGCTTCAAAAAACTGAGTTTTTTACTGCTTCAAAATTTGTTTTATGACGGACAATTCGACAGCAGAACAATTTTTCAATGTTTGAAATTACACATTATTCTTTTGAAATAGTAATAATTTCGGAATATAAAAATGAGAATCACGAAAAAATGTTCTAAATTATTTTTACTGTTTCAAATTTTTTGTTTTAGGGAGAAAGACAATATGAACAATTTTCCTTTCTCTCAACAGCACATTAATTTTTTTGAAACAGCAAAAAAAAGCTGAATAAGTTTTTTAAAATAATTTTTCTCCGGTCTCATGAAGTTTCGGGGACCCAGTAATTTTCTGAAATATAAAATGGGTCTCATTTTCTACAAAGATCACCATTAGTGCAGATACTCGTTGGTCAAATGTTTTTCTGAAACAATGAAAATTTTGGAAAATTAGAAAAAAAAATTAGGGATAATGTATTGTTTCAAGGTTTATCTGTAATCGAGAGATGACAACATGAGCAATATTTTCATTTCCCGAAAAGCGCACTTAGTTTTTTCGAAGCAGTAAAAATTTCGGAAAATCATTTTCGAAATTTTTTTACTGTTTCAAAACGTTTCTCTTCATGAAGGGAAACTAAACACAAGCAATTACTTTGTTCATCAGGGGGACTTGAATTTTTTGAAACAGTAAAACGCATGATATTTTTTTTTAATTTTTCATTAGAAACAATTTCCTTCGGAAACCTTCACAGAGCGCATTGATTCTTCAAGATTCATAAAAGCACAGTATTTGTTTCACTGTTTCATAAATAATAAACTTGAGAAACCTCCACGAGGACCATTACTGATTTAGAGACACGATAGGCCAACAGTTTTTTTTTGAAACAGTGAAATGTTTTTCGAAAATTATTTTCTTTATAATTTTGTGTCTCCACAATCCTACCTGTTTCTCACAGTAAATTCTTACTGTATCAAAAAAATTTTCAGCCTCGAAAATTGTTTACTGTTTCAAAATTTTTCTAGTTTTGTTAAGATTAAGGCTTGTATCTGGACGGCGATTTGCCCGTCCGCCCCGTCCGCCGTCCGCCCCCGTCCGCCGTCCGTCCGCTTGCCGTCCGTCTGCATTCTGACGTGACGGTGTATAAAACTTTTATTTCACGTCAACTCACGGACTTTTCTCAATTTTTCGAATTTTTCTACGGTTTTTGATCCATTATTGCCAAAATTTGGAGTTTTTTTGGGGAATTAATTTTTGATCGGGCTCTAGAAATGATTTAAAAAAGAAAACTGTGTCAAAAAAATTTAGTAAAAAAACCTTCCCTCCGGTTTCTGAGGCGGACGGCGAACGGACGGCAAACGGACGGCGACGGACGGGGGGCGGACGGGGGCGGACGGCGGACGGACGGCGGGCGTCCAAGTTTGCCCGTCCGGCAAACAAGCCTTAGTTAAGATTAGACATTTGCAATATTGACCTTTAAAAAAAAAGAAAAAATTTTGAGAAAATGATACTGTTCCAAAAATCTTTAACTTTTTTCATCCAGCTTTTTGGCTCTAATGTTTCTTTTCTGTAATTTTATCAAAACCAAAATTGGTCTTACTACAACCGGGTATTCAGAAAAAAATCGAATATTGATCAGAAATGTTCTTAACTGTTTCAAAACTTATGCTTGTACTAACGGAATGGCAACTAACTGATTCTGTATTGATGGGCTCCGCGTCACTTGGAAACTTGCCAATTAGCAACTGTGACGTATTGCAACTTGACACTTCGCAACTAGTCCAAAACGACGTAGAGGGTAAGGGTCACGCCAGAAATAATATGAACGTAATTATTGAGATTGTCAGATAAACCAAAAATTTTTTATAAGTTTCTGTTTGAGTATTTTTTACAGTCTCAAAAAAACTTCTGATTTTTCTGATATGTTTCAAGCTGGTTGATCTCAAAGAAGTAAGACATTTTCATAAAAATTTTCAGGTATAAAAAACACTTTGAACCAAAATTTTGTTTTACCAGTCTACTGGAATATCAGACAAATTTTTTATCGTTTCAATTTTGACTAGCAATTCTCGCCTTCGGCTCGAATTGCTAGACGCGGCTGCGCCGCGTGTGAGCGCCTTCGGCGCGCGGGCGGCTGCGCCGCCCGATAAGCGGCTTCGCCGCTTTAGAAACACGGCTGCGCGGTGTTTTCAGCCGTTATGTGAAATGAGCGCTCGACTGATTGTGAACTTGTTGAATTCTACTCACGTTTACTCAAATTTACTACACTCGATTTATATTCCTATTTGAAACCATCATTAGAAGAAGTCATTAACACACGATTTCGAATCAAAATAAACCCAAATATGTTTCCAAAAAAAAAACAAAATTGATATCACTGGAGAGGTTTGAACCCCGACCGGGTATTTCATAGCCATCTTCACTGCCCACTGCGCCAATCAGCCACACCTTGGAGGGGAGTCATGCTGCCCTCAAGTAGATGAACACTGTCGACACCGTGACTGGTGTAGCGGGTCTGCGGTTGCAGAGTGTTACACTTGTGCGGATGTGTTCGATCGAGAAATAAAACTAACTTCGCCAATACTTATCCTATCGAAATTTTGTTTCGGCCATCCATTAGATATCGATTTGAAATGATGTTTTATCATAAAAACAAAAAAGTTTTAGCGGAAAAATCAGATTTTTCTCGATCTCAAACGATTTCCTCAGTACAAAAATTTCGTTTTTTGAGTTTTTCGCGAAATTTTTCAACTGCGACCCCACATGAAATTTATACCAATCGATAGAGAATTTTCTCCTCTACAAAAAAATGTCATTACAATCCTGGTTTTCGCGAAAAATCCGACTCAAAAACTTCAAAAAATGAGGTGGCGGAAAAGAGGGGAGAGACGGGTTTTTTGTCTTTTTTTCTCCATTTTTCGAAGTTTCAGAAAGATCAGTGATATATAAAGCCGCGCTCGTAACTCCTTCGTGTTCCCAAGCATAAAATACCCCCAGAAACGAAAATTTAGACCGATACGACTTTCCCAACTCGAGATTTGGGAAGGAAAGTGAAAAAAATACCCAAAAAATGGTCATTTTTGGTGATTCACTCTTTTATCGTTTTCAAAGCTCAAACTCAATATTTTTAGATGGGGTTTTGACTACGATTTAGAGAATTTTATGCTTAATCTAAGTTTTGAAGTAGAAGTCAAAATCTCGAAAACTGACCGAGTTAGAAGCGATAAACCCCGAAACCCTCAGTACTAAGGCGCGCGTTGAAAAGAACACTTTTCGTTCCGGAGCCCATGGAGAGGCTCCAAGAGCTCCAATCACGTGTCCTTTTGGTCGCCACTGCGGGACAGACTTTTCCAGAGTGCCCCCAAATTTTCAGACCGATATCTCTATTCCGAGCCGAGTTATTAATGCAGTTCTGAGTGTGACATTTTTTTGTGACAAAAACGTTGAAAAAAATAGGCTCCGCCCCTCCGACGCGCATCGCTGGACTTTCGGGATATAAAGGAAAAGGCAGACTAGCGCGCTTTGCGCGCTAGGTCAGAGTTACGCGGCCTGCGGCCGCGGAGCCGGGTGCAGTCACAATAACCAGTGCAGTAGTCCGCACCAGCCAGGCTGGCCTCGCTCGCTTCGCTCGCAGCGGCCCGCCTGTCTGGCGCTTCCCAACTGGTGCAATCACAATAGCCGCGGCTCCGCCGCGGACTCGTGTAATTAGATGAAATAGGGTGCCCAGGTTGGCTGGCCTCGCTCGCTCCGCGAGCTCCGGCCCGCCAACCTGGTGAGTCAGGGCCTTCGGCCCTGACTCGTCGGGTGTAGTCACAATAGCCGCGGCTCCGCCGCGGACCCGTGTAATCACATGAAACGGGTGCCCAGGCTGGCTGGCCTCGCTCGCTTCGCGAGCTCCGGCCCGCCAACCTGGTGGGTCAGGGCCTTCGGCCCTGACTTTTAGGAGTTTCACGGCCTGCGGCCGTGAAATCTGTTTTAAACTTTTTTTTTCTGCATTGAATTGCCTCTGGGAAGTGACCTCACACGTCGTAAATGAACGCGCCCTCCCCTCCCTCCCCCTCCTGCCTGCAATTGCAAGGGAGGAGAGGCCAACTTTAGACCGGGTTTAGAGGGTGATGCGGGACGAAATTGATATTGATACAAATATCATTGGAAAGAGGAGAAAAAGCTCTATCGATTCCATAGAAAAAATTTGAAAAAAAGTCAAAAATGAAAAAAAAATTTTTTTAGTGTTGAGAAAATTTTGGGTTTTCTCTACAACTCTGTGGAAACTTATCGGATCAGGCTCAACTTTTGTTTTCCATTAGATAATAATTATTTAAGATATTTGAACATGTTTAGAGCTGAACTTTAGTGGAAAAATTTTTCAAAATCCAATTTTTCCCGATCCTGCAGTACTGAAAAAACGGTTTTTTGAAGTTTTGACCGATTTTTTCTGAAGAAACCCCAGATGAAATTTATATCAATCGATAGAGATTTTTTTTCTCTACATTTCCTTATGGTTTCCTCCCCCGATATCAAAATTTTTGGTCACTTTTTGGGTCACTTTAGTTTTTGGCGGAAAAAGGGGGGAAAACTGCACACTTTGTTTTATCGCGAGAGCCGTCAAACTTATCGGGAAACTGATGATGTTTTCTTTTTCTACATAGTCTGATTACCCCAGAAATGAATTTTCAGACCGATCCGACATTCCTAACCGGAGTTATAAGCGGGAAAGTGAAAAAAATTTTTTTTTCAAAATTTCGAAAATTTTTACTATTTTTTCTCCAACTTTTTTCTTTCTTCAGATATCATTTCCATTCTTTTCTGTCTTCCTTAAGGAGGCTATTATCTATCTTTTAAGCCAGAGAACGTCGAAAAATCTTGATTTTGAGCCCGGTTATGAGAGGGATAAGTTGGGGTACACCCCAAAAAACAGCCGAAAAAAAAAGTAGGGGTCTCTGAAACCGTCATAGCTGGAACAGTTTTTCAGCTATCAACTTCCAAATCTAATACGATGACGGGACAGCGATTTGCAAAAAAATGAGCCGCGAACGAAAGAAAAAGCTCCAGTTTGAGCTGAGTTATAAGCGCGCAAAAAAGTGTGACACATTTTTGTGACGCAAACGTAACGCTTTTTTTATGACGCAGGCTCCGCCCCCCAAACGCGCAGCCGTATACCTTTGCGATATTAGAGAGGGGGTTGCAGACTAGCGCGCAAGCGCGCTAGACGAGAGTTACTCGGCCTTCGGCCTCGAACCGTTGCCAGTCACAAAAGGGGTGCAGTACTCCTCAACAGCCAGGCTGGCCTCGCTCGCTCCGCTCGCTACGGCCCGCCTGGCTGGTGAGTCCGTCAAAAAAGTTGTCACAATAGCCGCGGCTCCGCCGCGGACCTGTGTAGTCACACTCCTCACCAGCCAGGCTGGCCACGCTCGCTCCGCTCGCTCCGGCCGCCTGGCTGGCGCGTCCCTAATTGATGCAATCACAATAGCCGCGGCTACACCGCGGACCCGTGAAGTCACATGAAAATGACACTAAGCTACTAAATGGCACTAAGCTTGGGGATCCATGCATCCGAGGTCCTCCGTGTTCCACACCTTCTTGTCCTTGTTGTCCTCCTGACGGTGTCCCTCTTGCTCCATGCTTGTCCCCCCTCTAAAAACCCTAAAACCCAAAATAAAAACTCACCTACTTACCCTATTCCTCCATTGCCTCGTCCCTCTCGCTCCATGGTTGTCCGGCCGTCGATACCTGAAAAAATGGTTCTTTAGATTAACGAACGGGAAAATACATAGCAAGAAACTTACTTTGGGTTTCCCCTTTGATCCTCGGTCCTCCTCGATGCAGGCCAGTCGGGAAGCGTCGACGAAGACCCTGAAAAAAATATTAGCTCCCCCCGAAGGAGGAGTAGCTGCTAAATAAAAAAAGAATAAAACCCCCCCTCTAAAAACCCAAAAACCCAAAAAAAACTCACCTTCTTCCCCTATTCCTCCATTGCCTCCTCCCCCTCCCCCTCAACTACCTCCTCTACTTCCCCCTCAACTACCTCCTCCCCCTCAACTACCTCATCCCCCGACGGCTCAACAGTATCCTCCAAGAAAGCAGTAGTCAGATTTGAAGCGGAGAGATCCAGTTTTTGGCTGGACATTCCCCACTCCAATTCGTCGTAACTTTCTAGGAGGCTCTGCTTAGCCGCCTTCACTACCTCCAACTCACCCTCTACCCCCTTCAACTTACCTTTGAGAGAAGCAAGTTGGTTCTCACGATTGTGTACTTTTGCCTCCAGATTGAGTTTCTCTGATTTGAGGCCCTCAATCTGGATGTCGCGAAAGCGCACCATCGCTGCCAACTTGTTCCTCTCCACACTTACCTTTTTCAACTGCTCCTGTAGATCCTTGATGGTGTCCTCCGGTGTTGTTTGTATGAGGTGTCCATCCAATTGTACCTGAAATTGGAAGCATTGGGTCTGTATGTGCTGAACACAATGCCGGCTCCGAACAGAAATGTCCGGGTGGTTCGGGATTACCTCCCCACATGTGGAACACTTCTGTTTGGATCCGTCACTGTGTTCAGTTTGAAACTTGAAGAGTGGCTTGCCGTCCATTGCGCGCGAAACTTATCTGAAAAAAATTATATTAGGTTATGAGAAAATGAAAGAGAAAAACGGAAAAGAGAGGGAAAAAAGGAGAAAAAAAAACAGATCGATCGATGGTCATACGCTATGAGAGGACCACCGTCGTCTGTTTGCAAGAGTAAAAGAAAGAATGAATGACTGGTTGGAGGGGGGGCCTCATACATGAGTGACCTACACATAGATGACCCGCCCCCTTTTACAGCCCTTTCTTTCTGCGTCTCTTCATAGGTCAACCTCTTCCTCTTGGGAAAAACCGTCTGTATGGAGACCACTCTTTGCATGCATACAGAACATACACGTTCATTTTAATCATTTATTTGGATTCATTTCTTTACATTTCAAAGAAGATAAGGCTTGTTTGTAGAGAGAAAAAAAATCCTTGAATGAATAAAATTCAGTAACATTCTTTCCGTTTATACCCGTTTTATTTATTATTATTAATTTAAATTTAGACATTGGAGAGGGGGGCAGACGCTTTAACAACAGCAACAGAAGGGGCGCAACAGCAGATGTAAAACCCAACGCCCACAAACGCTGCTACAACGAATATTAAGATAAGAACAATTATCGCGAGAAGATGATAATACCACGGCCAGGATGGCATGTTACTGAAGATTGCCTGGATGAAGTTGTCCGTCGTGCCTCTTGCCCTTTCGAAAGCTGCTCTATCAATGCTGCGTCCAGCTTCTCTCTGTGCTTTTTCCCATGCATCCATCTTCTCTCGATCTAAATGTGCAATCTGCCTCATAACTTTGATTGGTGTGATCTCCAGCTGATCATGTCGTCCGTAGAATCTTCTGGATCCAATTTCGATAAAACTATTGTGTGGTGCTCTCAGAAGGAATTGTCCTGAGTTTGGAACGTTGTGGATTGTATGGGATGTTGTCGAATTATTCTCATAAAAAGAATAATGCTGAAAAATAATATTACGAACACTGAAGTGAACATGTACTTACATTTTCCGTTGTGGCCACAGCAGTCGCGTCTCCAAGTTCAGTGGCGAAAACGCCGTCCGGTGTGAGGTTGAAAGAAATAGTGCATTGCTTGTAGTTTTCCAAGGTACAGTTTCCAACTGTTTCTTCACACCCGTAATGGGCCCCAAATTTCCGACAACGATCAACAGAGACAATTGTTCCATTCTCTGTTAAAACAGCAGTTGTTGGCGTGTCGTAGTGGGAGTATGAAGTTCCTTGGTGTCCGAACTCTCCAATTGGGGAAACCTAAGAACTCCATTTATGAATTGTTGAACATGAGTCTTGTGAACTAACCATTTTTACTGTACCATATTGCCGTGTGGGGTTTTTCCATCCACAGATGTCCATTCTGAAATGGGAGTCGTTCTTTCCACAAACCAGAGAAAATTCCATGTTTCGGAGCTCATCAGTACCCATCCTCATATCGAAACCAAGATTCTCGAGGACGGGTAAGACGTCAAGCCCAAAAGTAGAAATTGCTTTCTCGATGTCGCTGCTTTGGAAACCGGCGGCAAGCATTTGATCGAATTCCTTCCTTTTCCTGTCTGCTGTCAAATTTCTCAGTTGCCTGAAAGCAAAAACAAATACATTTTATGCCGGGACTTTTGTTAAAACTCACTCTTCTAAAATAGCATTTGCAGCAAGAGTACTGTTGAGAGCATTTGAGTTCTCTGCTACCTGATTTTGCAAAGACATATGCAAACCGAATTGAACAGCATGGAAGGCGAGATAAACTACGCCAACAAGAACAACGCCAACTGTGAAAGGTTCTACCCTTTTCGCTCTGCCTGAACCAAATCTGTCCGCGCCTGGAAATTTTGAATTAAAAATGCAACTCTTATTAGAGAAAAGGAAACTTACTGGTGCATTTTTCTTGAAACTTCTTTTTGTAGACTTCATCTCCTTCAAAGTCTAGGGTGATATCGAGACTTCCACAATGCTTTTCTTGAAAAGCTGGGTTTTCAACATACCCTGGTCCAAGAGGAACAGTGGAATATAGGGTCACAATAGGGACCGCGAATAAGAGAAAAACGAAGATTGGAGACAACTTCATGATTCAGAGTAAGAACGACGACTGCGATTGAGCTAGTTTGTCGAATGACTGACTGAGATAGTGGAGTGAGGTTCGGAGTAGAATGGGGCGGTCCAACACTCTGAGCAGTTTTCAGATAAGATAAACGTAAGGACCGACACAAGGTACCCTGTTTTTGCTTGTGTCGGCGAGCCTTTGTTCTTTTTACAGGTCTCTTTGTCGGCGTTTGGTGTACATGACTCTTTGTCGGCGTCTTCTACTTGTATAAACCTAAGTTTCTGGAAAAGAACTAACTTGACATGGAATTCATTGGAAAAGTGTGAATGTAATTAAAACAAATTACACATCAAAAACAGAGACTGAAATTCCTGGTGCATTTGCATGAGCAAGGCGCAGCCAGATCTACAAGATATCTACAAGTGAACCTTTTAAAATCTGTAAATCTTGAAAGAAAAACATTCTGAATTTAATAATTTATTTATTTATTGAAGACATTTCAAAAACACCGGGTACAATTGAGAAATTTAGGAAGAAAAATAGCATCAGAAAACATTTTATATCTTCTTCTTCTCGAACACCAAAATTGAGAGACCGCGACCCTCCAAATCAACATTCTTGTGTCTTTCATCGACCGTTGAATCATTGATGCGATACCAATGCCGACTTCCACGAACCCATGCTTCGTAATGTCCTCCTCCCCCGCTTACAGTCGTGTACTCAGAAAATCCGTTGAGCTTCCATTCAGAGCCAAACATCCTAACACGAGACTTTGTTGAGAATTCGGAGAAACTGGCGCCGTTCTGCCACACTCGAACAAAAAGATATTTCCCTTGGTGTGTCACTTGAACATTCTCCCAGACGTTGGTTTTACCGCATTTGGGGCACTTTTGCTTTATGTAGTGGTCATCGTATCTTTCGTTGAACACACGTTGGAAAAGATCATCTTGAGGCAAAGTGAGTGATGCAAAATTCTGAAGTTCTTCTGGTGCACGTTCTTCCACATTGCCACAGTCGGTGCATTTCCGAATACGGCGCTCAGTAAATTGATGTTCGAGGTTGTTTCCTTCCTCAATCAACGCCTGAAAATAAAGTGGATTAATAGGGGGAAAACTTTAAAAAATGACCAACCTCAATTAGCAACTCGAATGCATCTAAAATATCATGCTGTCCGGTATGATATTGCACAGGAAGAGTTTGCCGCCATTCCACTGAATCCTCAACTTCTCTTCGGAAAATTTTTCCCAAAATCTGCGCACGTGGCTTGGACGAATCTGTGCAACTTCTGATTGTTTTACGAATTTCCGGACAACTGAACAGAAGATTCGCGGTGGAATTCACGAAACAATCGTTCCCATAGTTCTTCAGTTCCAAGCATGGTCCATCTTCGGCTAATATGGGGAATCGTTGACCTACTCTCTTTCTATAGTCTTTCAAGAACTCGGCAGCACTGCTCTTTGGACGACGTTCCTTCGATCTTTTTGAGTTGTCGAATTGACTGTTCTCCTCTACAGACATGTCCGAGACGTGCTCAACATCATCATCAATTTTTCTGTGCTTCTTCTTGCGGAAACTTTCGGTGACTCGTTGCTTTAATTGGTTGAAAAACGATAAAGCACCAGTTTTAGGAACGTCAAGCGAATTTGGATCCTCTGAGGTGTTGGCATCCATTGCTTCATCATCATCATCATCATCAGAAAAATCTGAAGAAGATGCTGAAGAAGAAGAAGAAGCAGTGAAAGAAATGATGGATTTGGCATCTTCATCCTCATCGATGTCTGGTTGTGGTGGTGGTGGTGGTGGTTTCAACGACTCCAACAAATCCTCGACACGATCATCTCGTAGAATATCCTTGTAGACAATGTTGCGAACCAACATTCCAATTCCGTTGAAGTCGTCGTCTTTTGGAGAGTAGGTTCTTCTTGTATGCCAGAGTTTGAAGTCGGCTGATCTCTTCACTCTGGACATGGCAACGTAAAGTTGACCATGAGAGAAAACTGGGGAATGAAGCACCAAACCGCA
>GL379999.1:76379-99628 GCA_000143925.2 Caenorhabditis brenneri
ATGATGATCTGCACGCCTCCGAAGCTGAGAGTGTTGTTTTTCAATTGCTTGAAAAGAGTGTCAACAGAGTAGATAATACGCCGATCCGACATGCAAACTTCGTCCCAAATGATGCAACCGATTCTCCGGAGATGTTCAGCTGAAAGTGATAATAATTAAGTTGAGGCCGAAATTCTGGTTATGATAAAAAAAAACTCACCTTCAGGAGATTCCAACGCAATTTTGCAAACCATCTGACCGTGAACTTCCAATGGAATCGAGAACTTTCTGTGAGATGTAACTCCGTAAGGCAGGAGACTTGCCGCAATTCCAGCATGAGAGACACATGCTGTCTCGATTCCTTCAGCGGAGTTGAGATGATAAATCGTCTCATAACAGAACGTTTTTCCAGTTCCTCCTGGTCCTTCCACGAACATCATTCTGTCACGATCACTTGGAGACTTCCTCATCTCAATAGCTCTGTCGACCACAACCTTTTGTTCAGGATTCAGCTTTGCAAGCATCTCATTTCCGATACGTTTGTGCTCTTCTGCTGAAAGTCGACCCCCTTCTGGATTGTCAACATCATCATTTGCGTCAAAGAAGACGGGTACTTGGTCTCTTTCGAAACTACTTTCCAGCTCAAAATCACCAAGTCCCATACCATGACGCTTCAGGAGGAATTCGATGTGGCGCAGAGCGTGGGCCTTTTTCTGTTGCTCGGTCCATTTCGTGGTATTATTGACAAGATTTTGCCAATGCTTTTCCCAGAGTTCTTTAGGATTTGCCGGCGCACAGTGCACAAGAATGCTGGCGTAGAAGCGGCGGCATTCGATTGGATTTTTGGTCTGAGCAATTTCGGTAAGCGCAAGATCCCATTCAATGTCTCCATTCATCAAACCACGAGCTCTTGCCGCTTCCAAACATGTTGGGTATGTAGTTCCACGGAAATGTCTCAAATCTTCCCAGCAGGTTGGTCCCTTGACTGTCTGAGATAGCAAGCGAGTTGCAGTCAGCTCCAGCCACCGTGGTTGTGGTGCTTGGATCCGTCCGAAAAAGCGACGTGAATAGTCATACTTTCTGCGGATGAACTCTTGTTTTTTAACGTCAAACATGAAGTATGTCATCATTTCATCAAGAGTGAGGTCGGTGGTCTTCAGGTTGTTTGGCAAGTCAACTGGGTTCTGGTTTGCCTCAAACCAAGCTGTCATCATACCTTTTGACTTCTTCTTCAACATCTCTCCAGCGTTTGCGGCCGACACTCCACGATTTGTGAACATGACGTCTCGTCCCTCTTCATGAATGTAGGCACGATGAACAACGTGTGAAGCACCGTGCATCGGAAATCCGGAAATACGCCATGCAGCCTCACATGAAGTCATTGCTGACATATCCATCATATAGGAGCACTCGTTCAAAGCGACGCGTTCGTCTCTTTTAAGAGTCACCTTAGCTTGCGCCATCATACGATCAGCTTCTTCCTGTCTTTGCTTGACTTTGGCAATGTCCAAGTTTCTTGGAACAAAAACATTACGATCCAGCGTCATGGAGTCCGGAGCATAAGTTCCACGAGCCGTTCTCTCGGTGGCTTCCAGAAGCACTCGGTCACATCCCTTGTGGATATATTTGAACATATATTTCATGGTTTTGATTGATGAAACCACTTCGATGTTCATGTGACACCGGTACTTCATCAGAAGTTCGCGGTTGTGAGCTACAACATACTCACTTCCGGCCTCTACTGAGCGGTTGCCTCTTCTGATGATAAACTTGTTGGTGGACGCTCTTCTGTAGTCCGGATATTGGTTGTCGGAGAGGATGGTGTGCTTGCACTTCTTCTTTGGAAATCCTTTGCAACATTGCTTCCAGTGACCCTTCTTACCCTGGTTGCAATATGCCTCTCTATCCTTATAGCATGGTGTATGAACCATCAAATTTTTGACCAAGTTATAGTAGGTCTTTTTCTGAAAAATTTAATCATTTAAACTTAAAAGTTAGAGAAATCCTAATTACCTCTTCGAAGAGTGGATCCGACTTCACAGGAAAATCTGGTACTTCAGCAGAAATGATCTCATCTACTTGGGCAGCATTGGTGATGGGATTCTTGAGACAGATGAGCAAGTGGCAGTGAGGCATTCCACGTTGTTGGAATTCAACCGAATAGTTGTACCAAACGACTGGTCCAAACATTCCATCTTGACGAATCATCTTTCCATAATCTTTGCTTTTCTTGTTTGTGCATTTTTTTGCTTTTCCAACAACATCTTCCAAGAACAGCTCATACTTTCGCTTGAAGACACGGTTCACAATGTCTGGAATGTCCGCCCATTGACATTTTTTCCTTCTGCAGATTCTCTTAATTTCCGGCCATTCTGGGTTTCCTGTGAAGGTGATGAATAAGTGTGGTTTTCCGAGTTTGTTGGAAACTGTCACAGCACTCATCACCAGCTCTTGTTGGTATTTGCTTGTTCCTGGGACGGTCGATGGCATTGTGACAAGCATACCAACTTGTTTCTTGCCTCCAAATTTCTCCTCGAGCATTTTCGAGTAGACCTTCGCAACTGCGCTTCTGTTGGAGACTGTAGGGAATTCGGCTCGTTTGATCGCAATTGCGTTCATTCTCATCTCTCTGGCTCGAAGTGCCAGATCAATGAGGTAGAGTTGGCCAAGTGTCTTAGCGTTTCCTTGGAATCGGCACGGAACTCCTCTTCTTTCCTGGATCATGAACTTGGCATACTCTGACAAGCTGATATATTCGCGAGTACCAACCTTAAACGAAATGATAATTATTAAAAACATCTAAAAATAATTATTCTTACATTTTTAACACGAACTCCATCGTTGTGCTGAGCGAGAGCTGTAGGTTCCGCATCATTCTCATCACCGTAACACACATTCTCCTCGTCTGGATATTCTTCTTCCTCGACGGTGGCACCTTCGGCGATTGCAATGTCGTCTCCTGCTGCAATCATGTTTGCCATCGGATCAGCTTCTGCTCCCACGAAATGCTCATAAACATCATGCTCCATCTCAGCAAGGCGCCGCTTCTTTTCCTTCTTCCGTCTGCGTGTGTCCATTTCTTCGTCGCAACTTTCCATTCCACTCAAGTACCGTTCATCGTGAGTTTCATGACGACCTTTTTTTGGAGACCCTTCCTCTTCCGACGTTTCACCATCAGAAGCAAATGGAATGTCGAATGCAAACGGGATCTTTCGTTTTGGATTTTTCCTGTTGATAACAGGAACTATTTCGCCTCCTCGTTCAACCATCTCAACGTTCAACTCTTCTCCAACCTCATCCGGATTGATCGGTGCATCTTGGAGCAACTCCAACTCACCATAGGCAAGATGTTGTTCGATATCGAAACTGAAAAATTCATATTTTTTAATCTGGAAAATTAAAATGTTTTCTTAAAACTCACTTCATCGGATCATCATCAAAATCCTCTTCTTCATCATCAGAACTGCTCGGTGATAATTGCTGGTCTTCAAGTGAATCATCGCTTTCTTCATCGTCCTCGTCATGTTCTTTTTTACTTGATTTCGGAGCCTTTTCGAACAAAGCAGTTTCGCACACTCTTTTCAATTCATCATCATTCAGCGTATTGTAGTACTTCTCTGGCTTCCTGTGCTCTTTTAACAACTCATTCAGATGTGCTTTAACTCGGTCCATGAACAAGGGTTTTTTCTGTTGTGGCCCCAGTCGCTCATACTTACGAAGACCCCATCCACCAATGGCGTCCGGGAAGAAAAGGGGGTAGCACATTTGATCACATAAATCCGAATAGACGGAAAGTGGTTTTTGAGGTTCATCTCTTGGGTTTTTTGGGTAGATGACACGACCCACACGGAGAGCTGCGTGTGCCTCAATGTCCCAGGTGTAGGCAACAGTGATGTACCCTTTGTTCATCCGAGCTGGCCGAGCATACACTCCATTGTGTGCTTTCAGAGCTTTCAAGTCAGCGGTGCTCAGCTCATCTGGTGGCACGATTCGGAATCTAATGCGAGCTTGTTGAGCGAGTTTCTTAGCCTCACGGTCTCTTTCGAAATCTTGCTCAAGCTCAGCCATTGTTCTGAACGATTCGTACAGTCTGTTGTGCTTGTCCATATATTTTTGGATGTCCAAGAATATATTTTTAAGCTGAGCGTTGTGGTAGCCTCGGATAGTTTCGTATCGGGCTGTTGCGACTTCCTCATTGTCACAGCTCAATATGATGAAGTTAGCATAAGCATGCTTATCACTGTTTGGATGCAGTGCCGACGGATGACAACTAACCATCCCTTTGATTTTCAGTGATTGAATCCCTCCTTTCGCTTGAGTTTGCCGGTTGTACCGGATACTGGCCATCGAAAACGCAGCGTTCGTCTGTAATAAGATTAGCGATTAAATAAAAACTTGTGTTTAGAAAATTACCTGGATGAGGAAGTTCCTGTAGTTCCCTTTGAAAAGTTGTCGAATTTCTTCTGGGATTTGTTTGAGTGGCTCGATCCAAATCGCGCCATTTTTGCAACAGGACCACGTTCTCTCTCCTTCGAAGGAGAGTGCTCCACAATACGGGCAAGAAACAGTGAGATCTCCAATATCAAGAATATCTGGATATGGATCACGATCTGTTTCTGTGATTGGTGGTGGAACTCCAGACTTTTTGTTCTTCTTGGTGGAGGCGTTTCCCGATGTTGATGATGGAGATGATGGCTGGGATGGATACAATGAAGAATGTGTCGAGTTCGATCCGAAACTATCAAAAAGGTTCAAGACGTTTTCGGATGCATTTAGTGGATCGTATGGAGTTGCTTCGGAAGGATAGAATGACTCCAAGTGGAATTTTTCCAGTTTTCGAGAAATGTACTCTTCAACTGTACACGCGAAGCCATCTCTCGTCCAAAGCGGCTCATCATCATAATCCAACCAATACTGTTCAATATCATTCGGATTGACTATTGGATATGATGGATTAATGATGTCAGCGCAATCACGTCTGAAGAAGCGGTTTCTCAAAGATCTTTCGATTTCAAGATCTTTGGAATAATGCAGCATGTAACGGTATTCGTTGAGTGCTTTAGTGCATTTGTCGAGGTGACGTTTAGCCTCTTCCTTTTCTTTTTCCTCTTTTGATGCACGTGCATATTCAAGTGTGGCTGAGAGGCGTTCATCTTGTAGTTTCCTGGTTTTGCTATCAATTCCAGCCTCGATTTCGAAGTCGAACTGTTTGGCGTCATGGTGTTCTGGAGACATCTCTTCGCCGACAACTCCGTTGAGCTCATAATCCTCAATGAGGCTGAGCAGCGCTTGATGCTGTCTATCAAAAACTGCCGGCCGAGAATTAAGCCAGATGAGAACACCGTTGTTGATGATGTTCTGAAGCTCAGCTTTGTTAGGAACTGAGCGACATTTGCTCTCTTCTGAAGAGCGGTGAACGAAAACGGCATTGTAGCGTTCTCTGATGTCTTTGACAAAGTTCTCGTTATCTTCGCTATTAAGAACGAATCCGCGTTCTCCGAGGATCCACCGATCCATGATGGTGTCTGGATAGCTCAATTTGGTCATGAAAACCATCATATTTTCATGGTGACCATTTTCCATTGTACACTTGCATGAAAAGGGGGCATCTGTAAATTATGAGGAGTTATAAACTTGAAGCTGAGCAGCTTGTTATTAAAACTTACTGTCAATAGTGTCATTCCACATTTTGACCACTTCGGAATGCAACTGACGGTGTTGTTTGAAAAGCCTTTTCCGCTCCTTGTATTGGTCTGACCTACGATCCAAATCGAGAGCGTCTGAAAAAGAGTTACTTAGAAAAGAATTAACTAAAAAAAAACAGTTGAATTTTAGAAATCTTAAAAAGAATCTTTACCTCCTGTGTGCTCCTGGTAGTACATGTGATAGTTGGAGACGATCCAAAGGTTGCGGAGAATTCGATTGGAGCCGCAGAAGTTTCTCATATCAAAACGAATATCGAGGAGAACAGGCTTTCCTGCCAGACAAACATCTTCAGGCACACGATTTTGAATGTGCTCTTGAGCCATCAAACGCTGCCCATTCTCTTCTGGTAGGATTCGGAATGGAGTTGGTCTTCCTCCAGTGCGCTGTTTCATCTTGTGATGAATATCTCTGTAAATAGAAATTAATTGAACTGAAATTCGTAAAATGTAAACTCACTCCATAACACGTATGCTCTCCTTTGCATGTTTACGTTCGTGTGAAACCTTCAATGCTCTCCAAATCATATCTGTTCCAGGAATTGTGGCGAAATGATTCTTCTCTTTGAACTGGTCGAAAACATAGTTCTCAAATGCCAGGTAATCAGTTGTAGTCCACCGGTTAAGATCGAACTCTCTAACGTAAGAGAACATTTTGACAACCTCCTTATAGACATACATGTCTGGGATCACAAGGTAAATCAGCTTGAAATTTGTTGCCTTGACAGCATGCATATAGGCGAAAACCATTTGAAGGAAGATGGCAGCTGAACGCTTTGCACAAACTCCCAACCCAAGAAGTGGGAAAGCAATACTTTGGTGATAGAGGCGATCAGACTCCAGAAGACATGACAAATACGACGCACGTAAATGAGCTTCTGTCAAAACAGTGAACTGATCCTTTTCGATAACTGGAGGTGCGATATGAACCGAATGTTTGGCGAAGTTTCGGACTCTTTCACGATCATCTGAGTTCCAGTTGAAAGTAGTAGCACCGTAGCTGTTGATCTCTTTCCTGTTGTCATCATTAGTCAGGAACTCTTCAAAAAGAGCTCTAAGCTCCTGGTCGGTCGTACAGAAGTTTGAAGACAGTCTTTGCAAAAGCTTAGAATTTTCGAAGGTCCTGTAGTGTGGAATGACGATAGCGTCGGTCTCCACTTTGAACAAGTCAATGAACGCAAATCGAACCTTACATTCGTGCTTTCTATGACGATCAGGCAGATCACGAGACAGCTTCTCTGTCAATGCCCTATCTTCTTCTGAATCAGACAAAATTTCATGTGATACACATGGCTTTTTGTTTGGATTCGCTGGGTTGACTGTTGTTGGCTCATCGACTATAACAGACTTTCTTTTGCGGTCACCTACGAGAGAATCAATTACTGCGCGAAGTTTGACTTTTTCTTCGGCTTTCTTGTCTCTCGATTTTTGTGCCATACGCTTGTTGTACTCTCTTTTTTCATCCTTGTTCATATCTTTGATTTTCTTCTTGTTAGGCTTGTCAGGTGTGTTGGCAGATATATCCGCAGATGCGGCTGCTGAATCCATAGAAGTCAATGAGACGTTATCAATGGATGACAATGGGGCAGCACTTGAGTCGGCAACAGTAGTGTTTAACGTTTTACCAATAGCTGTTGCAGCTTTCTTGGCTCTCGATAAAGCACTTTTTTCTCTGTTGTATTGTTTCCGCTCTTCCGGATTCATATCTTTGAGACGCTTCTTAGAAGGCTTACCGGAATTGGTTTCAACTTTGTCAGTAGATGATGCATCCAGTGAGTTGATAGAAGAAGACGTTGGAAGTTGTGCGTTGCTTTCAGCGGGAGCTGGCGTCACTGGATTGGCGGGAGCTGGTGTCGGTTCATCAATTGGAACCGTGGAGGAAGGTCTTGCAGAATGTGCATTACTTGCATTAGCTTCAGTAGCATTTGATGCAGCTTCTGAAAAGATTTGGAATTAAAGAGAGATCAAGTTTTTGAGAGATAAATTACCTTTTTCTGCCTTCTGCTTTGCTCGATAATCGCGTTTTCGTTCCGCTGCTTTTCTCTTTTGTTCAGACGTGGTTGAACGGCCCATAGTTGGATAAGAAAAACGTTGAGCAGGATCAGTAATAAGATGTAGAATAAGAATAAATCACGAAACGTGAGTGATCGAATAAGATCAGAATGAGGAGTCTGTGGGTTGGAGTCTCCCGCAGTTTCGAATATTTCAGATAAGATAAGAAAGTTCGTGTACAAGGGGGAGTCTGCGGCGGTTCACCTTTGTTGTCCCACCATTTTTGGTGTACATGAAAAATATAAGAGATGAAAGGGTCGGCCGCCGTTTTCTCATTTGGTGTACAACTTCATAGTGTACACGTCGGCTCACTTTTGTTCATTCTCAGAACACTCGCTTTCTTTCAGAGTAGTTCTGTCATACAGTGTTTCCCATTTTCGAGTTTATGAAAGAATAATGAGGACTTTCCTGTTTTTTGTGCAAGTTTTGATGCTCCAAAATGCTTGCGGTCATGTTACCACAGTGAAATCAGGAAAAGGCTATTTGGAAAACAATGGAACAAGAACATATGGAGAAATCAGAATGGTAATTGATTTTTATGGTTTGAAAATTTAAAATTCTATTTTTAAGGTGGCGCCTATTGGTAACTTCTTATATGATGGTCATGTTTACGGATATTACAATCTTCCTCGTTTTGCATTGTTGTCCTCTTCAGGTTTAATATCTGTGAATAATTGTCAAAAACTTGGCCATCATTTTCAATGTCAACCCCACACAAGCGCATGTAACATTAATAATTATACAAATTGTGGAATGTTACTGAAGAAAACTCCCAACAACATCTTCTCTACAGAACTCGGTGATTCAACTTTTATTGCTACTACTCTACCAGTAAGTTTGAATTATTCATACTAAACTATTGTTTCTTTTTCAGTATTATGAATTATTCCGGAACAAAAATTCGGAAGGAGAGTATCAGGATGTTCCTCGTTCTGGTCATTTCCTCTTTCAAGCACCACGCAACTATTTTATCCAGTTCAATACCCAACCTGTTCAAAAGTTTTATGGACGCCATTCTGAACTCAATCTGAAGATTGTAAGAGCAACGGAGAAATATCATAAGCTTAATCACGCAAAAATAGATGAAGCTAATGAAAACAGCAAAGCGATTGGCACCCATTTGAACGATGAAGAGCTGCACACGCTTCACGGACATTACGGATACTTTGTCGACTCAGATACCTTACTACACCTGTTCAAGTGGAAACCTATATTAATGTACTCTTTGACATTCATTTTTGTAGGGGCTTTTTTTGTACCGATCGTTTCATCACTTATTTGTTGTTATTACTTCATCTGTCGTATACAGAAACAAGGCGCCAACAAGAAAATGTTTTTGTCTGAAGGTGAAAAGCTCGGTCTTTAATTTGTGCACGTTACCCCGTTTTGTTTTTTTTTTTTTCAATTCTTTTATAATGAATGTGTTTGAACTGTGTGAAAGTATTTTATGAACGAACACGTTTAATTCCCTGTTTAAAAACTTTATTTTCAATCTTCAAATCAGAAAAAAAAAAAACGATAGAAAACTTGTTTGTCGCATTCAATAATCTTAAATCAGCATCAAATTTTCCTGTGTAGCGTCGCCTTCTGCACATTCAAGATGAGTGTTCTGAGAAAAAGTTACTTCCAACTTCACCGCTTGATAAATATGTCATCCTCTGAAATTTCTGCTCTGAATGGTTGTCTAACATTTGTGGAAAAAAGAAGAAATTCGGCTTTTTATTCTAACTTTTGCTAACTCCTGTCTGAAAACGGAATGTGTGAATTTCTATTGTAATATTAATCTTATTGTTCATCATTTATTCTCACTTCTCTTTAACAAACTAAATAGCGTCATATGCGGAGCGTCGTTGTTTCAAATTCAAATGTCTGCTGATGACGTCAGAGACAAACAACAACAACAACACAAACAGCCACTTGACCTCTGACCTGTCACCCATCAATCATCCACATCGCCTCTTTCTGCCCTCGTATGCACCTTCACAAAATTCAAATGTTTGCTGATGACGTCAGAGACAAACAACAACAACAACAACAACAACACAAACAGCCACTTGACCTCTGACCTGTCACTAATCAATCATCTACATCGCCTCTTTCTGCCTTTGTTTGCAACTTCAAAAAGGGGGCGGAGCCTGTAGATGAGTGATAAACACGCTAATGACAACTTTGAGCTCAATTTTGAGCATGATTCTGGAAGAAAGTGATATTGATACTAATATCATTGGAAAGAGGAGAAAAAACTCTATTGGATAGGCTTTTCAAATCTGAAAAAAGTCGAAAAACGGAAATCAAATTTTTTTCAGGTTTCTTCAGGATTTCAATTTTTTTCACAAAAACTTATCGGATTCGGCTGAAATTATAGATTCCATCTGATGATAACTGTTTAAGCTATTATGTGTTTAGAGCTCGTGTTTAGAGCTCAGCTTCAGTGGAAGAATCCATGAGACATAGACCGACGTGCCCTCGTATCCACTGGCTGCAATCGCAAAACTCTAACTTTAAACCGGGTTTGGAGCACCGTTTTGAAAGAAAATGACATTGATATAAATAACATTGAAAAGAGGAGAAAAAACTTCATTGAATAGGCTTTTCAAATATGAAAAAAGTCGAAAAACGAAAATCACATTTATTCAAGTTTTGCCAGAATTTCGAGTTTTTTTGGCACAAAAACTCATCGGAATCAAGCTGAAATTATAGATCTTATTAGATAATAAGTATTTGAGTTATTTGAACATGTTTAGAGCTAAACTTGAGTGGGAAAATCAATGAGTCATCAACCGACGTGCCCTCCTCCCCTCTAATCCACTATAACTACAAGGGGGGAGATGTCAACTTTGGACCCGGTTTAGAGGGTGATGCGGGACGAAATTGATATTGATATAAATATCATTGGAAAGAGGAGAAAAAGCTCTATCGATTCCATAGAAAAAATTTGGAAAAAAGTCAAAAATGAAAAAAAAATTTTTTAGTGTGATCAGAATTTTGGGTTTTCTCTACAACTATGGGGAAACTTATCGGATCAGGCTCAACTTTTGTTTTCCATTAGATAATAATTATTTAAGATATTTGAACATGTTTAGAGCTGAACTTTAGTGGAAAAATTTTTCAAAATCCAATTTTTCCCGATCCCGCAGTACTGAAAAAACGGTTTTTTGCGGTTTTGACCGATTTTTTCTGAAGAAACCACAGATGAAATTTATATCAATCGATAGAGATTTTTTTTCTCTACATTTCCTTATCCTTTCCTCCCTCGATATCAAAATTTTTGGTCACTTTTTGGGACACTTTAGTTTTTGGAGGAAAAAGGGGGGAAAACTGCACACTTGGTTTTATCGAGAGAGCCTTCAACTTTATCGGGAAACTGACGATGTTTTCTTTTTCTACACAGTCTGATTACCCCAGAAATGAATTTTCAGACCGATCCGACATTCCTAACCGAAGTTACAAGCCGGAAAGTGAAAATTTGAAAATTTTCAAAATTTCAAAAATTTTTACTATTTTTGCTCCAACTTTTTTCTTTTTACAGATATCATCTCCATTCTTTTTTGTCTTCCTTAAGGAGGCTATTATCTATCTTTTAAGCCAAAGAGCGTCGAAAAATCTTGATTTTGAGCCCGGTTATGAGAGGGATAAGTTGGGGTACACCCCCAAAAACAGGCGAAAAAAAAGTAGGGGTCTCTGAAACCGTCATAGCTGGAACAGTTTTTCAGATTTCGATTCCCAAATTTAATACGATGACGGGACAGCGATTTGCAAAAAAATGAGCCGCGAACCAAAGAAAAAGCTCCAGTTTGAGCTGAGATACATGAGCGCAAAAAGTGGGACACATTTTTCGACAAAATTTTGACACATTTTTTTGACGCAGGCTCCGCCCCCCAAACGGGCACGCGTATACCTTCGCTATATTAGAGAGGGGGTTGCAGATTTTTGATAAACTATTGCCGAAAATTGAATTTCTTCGGCGAATAAATTTCTAATTGAGATCTAGAAGTTGTTTTAATAAACAATTGAGTACCATGTTTAGCGTAGGACCATAGGTCCTCGAGTGCTTCAATTCAATGAAGTTTGGAGCTCGGATTACTGTAGGGATACGGTAGCTACAGTGACCTAATTTTTTGAAAACGTGTTTGGAATGAACAGAATCGTTCCAATTATTGCATGTACTATCGTCGGGACACCAATGGAACACAAACGAAAAATGATAAAGATAACTGTAGGATTACGGTAGTTACAGTAATTCGGAAACTGGTTGAGGAACGCAGCAACGAACAAAGGTAGGTGAGCCAAAAAAATTACTGTTCCGAAAACTTCCAACTTTTTTTCTAAATATTCAGTTAACAATTGGTATCAAAATTTGAAAAAAGGTGAAAAAAACTCTTATCAGCCCCCGAAAATTGAGAGCAATTTCGGAAAATCTTTTAAAAAATTGTATCGCTCCGAGGTGCTGCTTTGATTTAAAAAATTTTATTGTTTGATAGTTCCAAATAGTGCAAATTTATGTAATATTCTCTTCCGAAAAAAATTTCCTGTTTCAAAATTTGTCAGTCTGAAGATCTCTTTTTCTACGATATTTGGATGTGCATCAAAAGGTGTTTCAAAAAACTATGAATAGGGAATTCGGCCTGACCATAGAGTCAGAATGAAACAGGAAAATCGGTACGATATTTCATTGAAACAGTAAATTTTTACTATTTCACGAATATTTTTCGAAGTTTTGAGTACTTCGGAAATAATTAGCTGGTATCTTATCATTCCTGAAGATGGCAACATCTAAACTATTCTTCATTTGCTAGAAATCTGTTTTGAAACAGTAAAAAAATGGTCGCGAGGGATCAAATCGTTTTGGACGTTGCTTAGTCCCCCGGTTTTGAATGTTTTTGATACGAAGTTCCAAGATGACAGAAACTGAAATCAGAAATAAAAATGTATTGAATTATTTTTTGCGAAACTGTAAATGATTGTTCGAATCCAAACTTTTTTTTCAGAATTTTTTTTTTCTGTTCTGAAGAAATTCTTCTCATCCTGACAATCGCAAATTTGAAATTGAAATACAGAACAGAAATATCTTTTCTGAATACTGCAACAATCGATTATTAGAGGCCAAAACCATTGTTCCAAAGTTTTGAAACAGCAAAAAAGTTTTCAATTGGAATTTCCATTGGACGTACTGAATTCTAGAAAATCTAATATTTGTTCAGAAAAATTCATAAAACAGTAAAAATTAACTTTATCAATCCTATTCATTCCTCACTGCTTCCTTTTCAGAAAACTTCAATTTTTTCACTGTTTCACCAGAATTCCAGATTTTTGATAAGACACTTTATGTTATTATCGCCAAGACAAAATCTACAAAAACAACAGAATTAGAAAAAATTTTCCAGGAGTTATTGAATTTTGAAAAAACCTAACTTGTAAGAGAATAATTTCATATCCTGCTGTAATTCACTGTCACACTGTCTAAATCTATTTTCTTCGAAGTAGTGAATTGTGAAAATGGCAACTTCCAAAATTTTCATTCTTTTGCCTGGGGAACTATTTTGAAACAGTGAAAAATGAATAAAAATATGAAGTTTATGGAAGATTGTCGATTTTCTTGAATTATTGCTTCAAGTTTCTCTACAATAACCCTCAAAATTGACTGAAACAGTAAAATTTATTGTCGTTTCGAAAAAATCGCTCCAAAGTTCAATTATAGCCACACGTAATTTTTATTAACCAATAACTTTTGTTATGAAACAATAAATTGTCAGAATCATCATCAAACTAAAGTCAAAATACTGAGAAACATGTTTTGAAACTGCAAAAAAAAGGTTCTCAATTGGAATTTTTTATTTGACGTACTGAATTCCTAGGAATCTAATATTTGTTCACAAAAATTAATGAAACAGTAAAAATCGATTGTATCAATCCTATTCATTTCTTACTTCTTTTTCAGAAATCTTCTTTTTTTTCACTGTTTTACAAGAAATTTAGATTAGCCTTTTCGAAGTGTTAGTACTGATTCTGACCATCTACATTTGCAGAACTAAAAACATTTTCCACGATTTTTTTGCAGAATCTTTTTTTTTTCAAAATGTCACAGTTTCAGAAAAAGTTGAACATTCCAATCCTAAATGTTCAGTTCCTCACTAGTATAAAACAAACAGAAAGTATCGAACTTGTGGGTATTATTTTTTGTAAATATTTTCTCTTGAAACAGCAAAAAAAAACCGAAAAGAAGGTTTTTTCCTGTCAAATTGCATAAATACTCGAATTCTGCATCCATATTCCAGTCATAAAGCAGGAATAATAAATATTTAGTTTTGAAACAGTAAAAAATTTTCAAAATGAATGGTCTTTATATTATTTTTGTAAGGTTTTTCACTTTTTTTCTTGTTCGGAAACTCAAAAACTTTTTTTTTTGAACTATTCAAACAAATAAAAGTAATGTTTGTTTGTGTAAAACAACTATGTCTATTTTCGAAGCGGTAATTTTTTTTGGAACCTTTCAAACTCTCAATTCTGAAATATCAAATAAGCCTGATAATATGCATCGAGATTATCAACAAAAAACTGGAATTTTTCAAAACAGTAAAAAAAAGTTACTTGAAAATTATCTCCAGTTTTTTATTTTTTATCCACACCTAGTAGCATGGTTATTGATGTGAAAACTTGGAAAATATTTAGAAAAAATTATGAAACAGTGAACAATTACCGCAATTTTACAAAATCTGGAGTGTTGTGGCTAGCTCCAGAAATTTTTCAAAAATTCTCTGCAGTCTGAGTTTCACTTTCACAAAACTTTAGCACTGATTTTTTTATCGTCACATCAAACGCTTGGACTCCATTGAAACCGAAAACCACTGTTGAATTAGCATACACAACGGTTTGAATAAAATTAGCACACCATCAGCAATCTATGGTCAGCAGTCATATAAAAAGGTAGCAGATCTTATTGAACATCAGGAATGAATACGCTCATTTTTCTATTCACCTCTTCACTTTTGGTCCCTTCAGTTCTGAATTGTTTGGTTACCAGTGATTGTTCATGCGGAAATATTATTGGCCTTGCCTACAGTACGAAAATACGAAAAGATAATGAGCTAACGTGTTCTTGTTATAGATCCAAAGGACATGTTATACACGAAACAATCAGGATGCGTTCAAAACATTTCTTGTCATGTTCATTATTTCACAATCGCCTATGCTCTAATGAACGAATCTGATATTCCTAAGCCTGCTAGTGTTTTACCGGATGGAGAATTCTTTGTGAGTCACTAACTTTTTTTTTTAGATATTTTTCTCTTTTTTTAGATGTTTGAAACTAACATGTACTTGACATATAATGATCCGCCTGGACCTGTTATCGACATTTTTTCGTATTTTGGTATGGTTTGTGAAGACAAAACGTGGTTTGTAAAGAGATATCCATATGGAATTTCCTATTATGATCCTGACTTAAATCTTGTAAAGATTGCGTCTTCAAACGAATACAATGGGAGAAAATCAAAAATTTTTTCCTTCAGGTGGTAAGTGAATACGGAATGATTTTTTAAAGAAAGTCCAATAAGATATGCTGTCTGTTTGACATTATGATGATCCGAAAATGTGTTCTTAAACTTTAATAAGGATGAAGTTTGCAGCTGGTCTCCAGATCTGTGAAACACTTGCGAGATACAAATTGAAATGGATGAATCTCAAGAATTAAAAAAAAATTTCCATCAGTGTTGAATTTCATCGTTTGCACCCTTTGGCTGAGTGTGGGTCTACTCAATAAATTATTATTTCCCTTTTTTGTTTTTTTTTTAATCTTTTAGAGGACATACCAATTTTTGTGACTATTTTTGTTTTTAGTTCTCCGAAAATATGTGTAATTATTCGAAACAGTAAAAAATTACTGTTCTGAATTTTTTGAAAAATTGATTTCTTCAGAGAAATTCTGTTTGGTTCTCCTTCAATTCTTCGGAAAAATTGTCCAACCTAAATTTTTTATTTACTGTTCCATTTTTTTCAGGTTCTCAGTTTTTTTCAATCCACGGTGATTCCTCTGGGTTTTTTTCTACTGTTTCAAAATTTAAAAAAAATCTTTTTTTTCCGTTTACATTTCTCCTGACATTGTAGATTCAAAAAAATTTCAAAAAAAATCACCAAAAACGGGTACTGTGTCTCCAGAAGACTGGAAAATACAACCGAAAATCGAAATAATTACTTTTGCTGTTGTATGGGGAAAAATTCAAAATCTCAATGTTGCTATATATTTCGCTAGAAGGAAAATAGAAAGATCACAAATTTTTGAAAAAAAAAATAATACTGTTTCAAAAAAACTCGAATATCAATATCATAACGTTTCTGGTATTAATACGTTTATTTTTTTTCACGAATCTTCTACTGTTCCAAAAAAAATCAAAAAGGAACAGTGGAAATGGACGATATTGGTTGTATTGTTGTTTCGTCAAAATCTGAGATCAAAATTTCTTGATATTTTTGTAATAACCTTGATTAATTTTTGCAGATCAGTAAAAAATCTACTGTTTCAAACATTTTCCAGTAAACAATTCGATTCGACAAAGAATAATTACACTTCTTCTTGCAATGCAAAAGTGCTACAATGAAAAATTTACAGTTCCAAAACAAATTATAGAGGAAAAAAGTGTCAGTATCGAAGCTGTAAACTTGAAATGGACATTCATTACGTATCACAGAAAACTCCGAAACAACAATTTCCGATTTTATATGAAACAGTAAAAAAAATTAACTGTTTCAAAAAAAAACCACAAATTTGGAAAAAAAAATTTTGCAGTTTCAACCAATTTTTTGCTTGATTTCAGAAAAAAAACCCACAGAATGGTACAAATAATTGTACAAATTACCAAACTAAACCTCAAACTTTCTCGGCCCGACCAGGCCAGGCCTGGCTGGACAGTATGAGTTCTATTTCCAATGAATAGCTTGTTTAAGAGGCCCTATCTGTAAGAGGAGGAATTGGCTTGGCACAGTTGCAAAAAGTTCATCCGATCCAAACGAGATTTGGTGCACATGAACACCCATCGTAATGGTTACCAAAAAAGTTGATCTCGGATCGATAATCTTGAATCTTCCTCTTTCTTTTCATTCTGCGGACATCCGGACAGATCCCGGACAAACGGACACACTCCATGGGCGTTTTATATATAAGAATGATACCTTTTGTTTTGAATCAATAGATTGGCAGAATCATCATCATACAAAAGTTTGAATACTGGGAGACATATTTTGAAACAGTAATTTTTTCACTGTTTCAACAAATTATTTGTTTGGTTTTTAGAAACACTCAAAGTACTGGACTTATGGAAAAATTACTGTTTCATACTTCATATTTTTCAGAACTTTCCAATTTTTAGATGTTGTTCGTCGAAAATGCATGGTTTTGATTGTTTTGATACGATATTCAAGCAGAAGAGAGATAGATATAAAAACCAAAAAAAGGGAAAACAATATTTTATATAGTCGACCAAAATTAGGTCACTCAAAGGTTGCAAACGTTAAACATTACCAGTGATGGAATTCCTTGAGATTCATCCAATTCAATTGGTGTCTTGCAAGATTTTCACAGATCTGGGGACCAGCTGCAAACTTCATTCTCATTAAAGTTTACAAACTTATTTTTGGAGAAACTCCGTGTATTCCAGAGTCACCGTGACATTACCATAATGTTTTTTCTATTTAAAAAAAACGCATCATGTTCTCTGATGTATTCACTTACCACACAAAGAAATAAACTTTCGATTTTCTTCCATTGTATCCGTTTGAAGGTATAATATCCACGAGTTTTACGTTCGAATCAAAATAGGAAATTCCAGATGGATATTTCGTTACAAACCACGTATTGTTCTCACAGACCATACCAAAATATGAAAAAATGTCGATAGCAGGGCCAGGTGGATGAGCATAGTACAAGGTCATGTTAGTTTGACATATCTTTAAAAAAATAAGTATTCTAAAAAAAGTTAATACCTTACAAATAGTTCTGAATCCTGTAAAACACTAGCAGGTTTAGGAATTTCAGAACCTTCCATTAGAGCATAGACGACTGTTAAAGAATGAGCAAGACAAGTAATGTTTTGATTACATCCGGATCGTTTCGTGTATAACATGGCCTCTGGATCTATAACAAGAACACGTTGGGTGTTTATCAAGTCAAATTTTTTGTACTGTAGGCAAGGTCAATAATATCTCCGCATGGACAATCACTGGTAACCAAACAACTCAGAACGGAGGGAACTAAAAGTGAAGAGATGAATAGAAAAATTACCGTCCTCATTCCACATGTAGAACTGTTGTTCGATAAGATCAGCTCCTTTTTTATGTGACTGATGACCACAGATTAACGCTATGTTGATTTATTCAAACCGTTGTGTATGCAAATTCAGCAGTGATTTTTGGTTTCGATAGAGTCCAGGAGTTCGATGTGACGAGCCGAAGGGTTTATAACTTGTCTTTCTATTCCACGTACAGTGAAAAACTTATTCTGTCCAAAACGATTTCATGGAATCAGTAATATTCGAACAAGTTTTATTTTGCAACATTTTTTGAAGCGGAAAATTTTTACTGTTTCAATTTTTTTTTCTAGAAAATTTTCAGGTTTTTAAATCAATCACCATGCTACTGGGTGTGGATAAAAAATAACAACATGGAGATAATATCCGATCAACGTTTTTGTTTCAAAAACCTTCTAACTTTTCGATAAGTTTGCCGCATATTACTATGCTATATTGGTTTTTTCCTGTTTCAAGTGAAAAAATTTAGAAAAAATTCTCAAATTCGATCATTCTGTTTTTTCCCCCTCAAAGTTCCCGTCTTATCTGGAAATTTCTATATTCCGGAATTTTCTACGGTCCGTTTTTTTCTCAGTTAAAGTCCTCTATTTCCCATTAGCGCCCATACTTTTCTTTTTTTTTTATAAATAATTACAGTGGCATTAACACAAAATCTTTATTCAAGATTCTTCGAATTTAACGATTTTCAACATTGTTTTCGATGCATCATTCACAAGTCATCACAACTCGCTCTTTCCATATTTGCGGGACTCTGAAATTCCTCCTGTTTCAAGATTATTCTCTCATTTACAGTTACTCACCAATGCACTTTTCAGTCTTTCCTGCCCACGTGCCATCCTGCATGCACATGTAGATCTTGAGTGGTTGTCCAGCCTTCTCGAAGACGTACCGCTTTTTGCAGGTGTGAACAATTTGTTCACCGGATGCATAGTACGGTTTTAGTTCGGCGGAAGTCGGACGGATCGTATTGCGGAGGTCTAGACTCAGTTGTTTGCAGACGACAGTAACAGGTGGGGGCGTCGTGGAAGATGATTTGGAGGGCGATTTGGTGGTTGTTTTTGTGCTCTGGAATGTAAAAATTTGTTCGATTGAATTGAAGAACATGCAATTTACAGTGGTTTCCGGAACAGTGGACGGAGCTGGTTTCCAGGTATTCGTAGTTTTGGTTGTAGCTGGAGTTGTAGTTCTCACAGTTGATGTTACTGTGCCATCCGTTTCGGTCCCAGTATCTGTTTGTCCGAATGTCGCTTTTGTAGAAGACGCAGCTGAAGCCGTTGACTTGTCTGTTGTGCCTGGAGTTGTAGTTCTAGGTGTTTCTATGGCATCAGCTTTGGTTCCAGTGGAAGATTGTCCGTAGGTCGCTTTGATTGATTTGGTTGTAGGTCCGGTTCCAGGTCACATCAAACTCTTGGACTCCCTTGGAATCAAAAACCACTGTCGAATTAGCATACACAACAGTTTGAATAAAATTAGTATACCATCAACATACAGTTCATCTATGGTCAGCAGTCATATAAAAGGTGAGCAGATCTTATTGAACATCAGGAATGAATATGCTCATATTTCTATTCACCTCTTCACTTTTAGTTCCCTCCGTTCTGAATTGTTTGGTTACCAGTGATTGTCCATGCGGAAATATTATTGGCCTTGCCTACAGTACGAAAATACGAACCGATAATGAGCTAACGTGTTCTTGTTATAGATCCAGATGCCATGTTATACACGAAACAACCCGGATGCGTTCAAAACATTTCTTGTCATGTTCATTATTTCACAATCGCCTATGCTCTAATGAACGAATCTGATATTCCTAAGCCTGCTAGTGTTTTACCGGATGGAGAATTCTTTGTGAGTCACTAACTTTTTTTTTTCAGATATTTTTCTCTTTTTTTAGATGTTTGAAACTAACATGTACTTGACATATAATGATCCGCCTGGACCTGTTATCGACATTTTTTCGTATTTTGGTATGGTTTGTGAAGACAAAACGTGGTTTGTAAAGAGATATCCATATGGAATTTCCTATTATGATCCTGACTTGAATCTTGTAAAGATTGCGTCTTCAAACGAATACAATGGGAGAAAATCAAAAATTTTTTCCTTCAGGTGGTAAGTGAATACGTAATGGTTTTTTAAAGAAAGTCCAATAAGATATGCTATCTGTTTGACGTTATGATGATCCGAAAATGTGTTCTTAAACTTTAATAAGGATGAAGTTTGCAGCTGGTCTCCAGATCTGTGAAACACTTGCGAGATACAAATTGAATTGGATGAATCTCAAGAATTTCAAACTTCCACCAGTGGTGAATTTCATCGTTTGCAAACTTTGAATGACCAAATGTTGGTCTACTCAATAAATTATTGTTTCCCTTTTTTGTTTTTTTTTAATCTTTTAGAGGACATACCAATTTTTGTGACTATTTTTGTTTTTAGTTCTCCGAAAATATGTGTAATTATTCGAAACAGTAAAAAATTACTGTTCTGAATTCTTTGAAAAATTTGTTTCTTCAGAGAAATTCCGTTTGGTTCTCATTCAATTCTTCGGAAAACTTGTCGAACCCAAATTTTATATTTACTGTAACATTATTTTTTGAGGTTCTCAGTTTTTTTAATCCACGGTGATTCCTCTGGGTTCTTTTTTACTGTTTCAAAAAAAATCTTTGTACATTCTTTTCCTTCAATTACATTTTCTCCTGCGCTCATTTTAGATTCAAAAAAATTTCAAAAAAACCACCAAAAACGGACTACTGTGTCTCCAGAAGACTAAAAAAGATTATTGATAATCGATTAAACTACTTTTACTGTTTCATGGAAAATTTCAAAACCCTAGTGTTGCGAATTATTTTGCTAGACTGTTATTTTTACTGTTACAAAAAACTCTAATTCTAATATCATATCGTTTCTGGTGTTGACACAGGTGTTATGTTCACAAATTTTTACTGTTTCAAAGAGAATTCGGAAAAAATAGTGGAAATGGAAGATATTGGTTTAGTTGTTTCGCTTAAGGCTTGTATTTGGACGGCGATTTGCCCGTCCGCCGTCCGTCCGTTTGCCGTCCGTCTGCATTCTGACGTGACGGTGTATGAAACTTTTATTTCACGTCAATTCACGTACTTTCTCAATTTTTCGAACTTTTCTTCGACTAGCGCGCTTTGCGCGCTAGGTCAGAGTTACGCGGCCTGCGGCCGCGGAGCCGGGTGCAGTCACAATAACCAGTGCAGTAGTCCGCACCAGCCAGGCTGGCCTCGCTCGCTCCGCTCGCAGCGGCCCGCCTGTCTGGCGCTTCCCTAACTGGTGCAATCACAATAGCCGCGGCTCCGCCGCGGACCCGTGTAATCACGTGGAACGGGAGCCCAGGTTGGCTGGCCTCGCTCGCTTCGCGAGCTCCGGCCCGCCAACCTGGTGAGTCAGGGCCTTCGGCCCTGACTCGTCGGGTGCAATCACAATAGCCGCGGCTCCGCCGCGGACCCGTGTAATCACATGGAACGGGTGCCCAGGTTGGCTGGCCTCGCTCGCTTCGCGAGCTCCGGCCCGCCAACCTGGTGGGTCAGGGCCTTCGGCCCTGACTTTGAAGAGTTTCACGGCCTGCGGCCGTGAAACCTATGTTAAAACAGTAATTCTGTATTGAGGTGCCTCTGGGAAGTGACCTCACACGTCGTAAATGAACGCGCCCTCCCCTCCCTCCTCCCCCCTCCTGCATGCAATTGCAAGGGAGGAGAGGCCAACTTTGGACCGGGTTTAGAGGGTGATGCGGGTAGAAAATGATATCGATAATAATATGGTTGGAAAGAGGAGAAAAAGCTCTATCGATTCCATAGAAAAAAATTGGAAAAAAGTCAAAAATGAAAAAAAAATTTTTTTAGTGATGAGAAAATTTTGGGGTTTCTCTACAACTCTGTGGAAACTTATCGGATAAGGCTCAACTTTTGTTTTCCATTAGATAATAATTATTTAAGATATTTGAACATGTTTAGAGCTCAACTTTAGTGGAAAAATTTTTCAAAATCCAATTTTTCCCGATCCTGCAGTACTGAAAAAACGGTTTTTTGAGGTTTTGACCGATTTTTTCTGAAGAAACCCCAGATGAAATTTATATCAATCGATAGAGATTTTTTTTCTCTACATTTCCTTATGGTTTCCTCCCCCGATATCGAAATTTTTGGTCGATTTTTGGGTCACTTTAGTTTTTGGCGGAAAAAGGGGGAAAAACTGCACACTTTGTTTTATCACGAGAGCCGTCAAACTTATCGGGAAACTGATGATGTTATCGTTTTCTACATAGTCTGATTACCCCAGAAATGAATTTTCAGACCGATCCGACATTCCTAACCGGAGTTATAGGCCGGAAAGTGAAAATTTGAAAATTTTCAAAATTTCGAAAATTTTTACTATTTTTTCTCCAACTTTTTTCTTTTCACGGATATCATCCTATTTCTTTTTTGTCTTCCTTAAGGAGGCTAATACCTATCTTTTAAGCCAGAGAACGTCGAAAAATATTGATTTTCCGAAAAGTTATGGGAGGTATAAGTTGGGGTACACCCCAAAAAACAGGCGAAAAAAAAAGTAGGGGTCTCTGAAACTGTCATAGCTGGAACAGTTTTTCAGATTTTGACTCCCAAATCTAATACGATGACGGGACAGCGATTTCCAACAAAATGAGCCGCGAACCAAAGAAAAAGCTCCATTTTGAGCTCAGATATAACAATTTAAAAAAGTGTGACACATTTTTTGACAAAAATTGTCACACTTTTTGTATGACGCGAAAACGGGGAGCCGTATACCATCGCAATTTTAGAGAGGGGGTTGCAGATTTTTGATAAACTATTGCCGAAAATTGAATTTCTTCGGCGAATAAATTTCTAATTGAGATCTAGAAGTTGTTTTAATAAACAATTGAGTACCATGTTTAGCGTAGGACCATAGGTCCTCGAGTGCTTCAATTCAATGAAGTTTGGAGCTCGGATTACTGTAGGGATACGGTAGCTACAGTGACCTAATTTTTTGAAAACGTGTTTGGAATGAACAGAATCGTTCCAATTATTGCATGTACTATCGTCGGGACACCAATGGAACACAAACGAAAAATGATAAAGATAACTGTAGGATTACGGTAGTTACAGTAATTCGGAAACTGGTTGAGGAACGCAGCAACGAACAAAGGTAGGTGAGCCAAAAAAATTACTGTTCCGAATCTATTTTCACTTTTTTTCTAAATATT
>GL379999.1:104135-130533 GCA_000143925.2 Caenorhabditis brenneri
AAAAAACGGGTTTTTTGAAGTTTTTGACCGATTTTTTCTGAAAGAAACCCCAGATGAAATTTTATATCAATCGATAGAGATTTTTTTTCTCTACATTTCTTTATAATTTCCTCCCCCGATATCAAAATTTTTGGTCGATTTTTGGGCCACTTTATTATTTGGCGGAAAAAGGGGGAAAAACTGCACACTTTGTTTTATCGCGAGAGCCGTCAAACTTATCGGGAAACTGATGATGTATTCTTTTTCTCCATAGTCTGATTACCCCTGAAATGAATTTTCAGACCGATCCGACATTCCTAACCGGAGTTATAAGCCGGAAAGTGAAAATTTTCAAATTTTCAAAATTTCGAAAATTTTTACTATTTTTTCTCCAACTTTTTTCTTTTCACAGATATCATCTCCGTTCTTTTTTGTCTTCTTTAAGGAGGCTATTATCTATCTTTTAAGCCAAAGAGCGTCGAAAAATGTTAATTTTGAGCCCCGTTATGAAAGGGATAAGCCGGTGTACACCCCCAAAAACGGCCGAAAAAAAAGTAGGGGTCACTGAAACCGTCATAGCTGGAACAGTTTTTCAGCTATCAACTTCCAAATCTTATACGATGACGGGACAGCGATTTGCAAAAAAATGAGCCGCGAACGAAAGAAAAAGCTCAAGTTTGAGCCGAGATACAAGCGCACAAAAAAGTGTGACCGAAATGTCACAAAAATCTTACGCATTTTTTGTGACGCAGGCTCCGCCCCCCAAACGCGCAGCCGTATACTATCCATATTTTTGAGAGAAGAACTGCAGATTTGTGTTTTTACCTTTTTCTCTTAGAAAAGAGAAAAAATTTAATTTCCTGTTCAAAAACTTTATTTCAATTTTTAATTCAAATTTTTAATCATCAAAACATCAGCATAAATTATTCCTCCATAGTTTCGCCTTCTGTATATTCGAAATGAGTGTTCTGGAAGAAAAGGTCTTTTCAGCACTTGATGAATATGTCTAGCTCTGAAATTACGGAGCAGATCAGTTGCCTAAAATCTGTTGAAAAATCTAATTGTTCATCGTTGGTTCTTAGTGTTCTTTAAAAATCTACATAGCGTCATATGCGGAGCGTCGTTGTTTCTAATTCAAATGTCTGGTGATGACGTCAGAGACAAACAACAACAACAACAACACAAACAGCCACTTGACCTCTGACCTGTCACTAATCAATCATCTACATCGCCTCTTTCTACCTTTGTTTGCAACTTCAAAAAGGGGGCGGAGCCTGTAGATGAGTGATAAACACGCTAATGACAACTTTGAGCTCAATTTTGAGCATGATTCTGGAAGAAAGTGACATTGATATTAATATCATTGGAAAGAGGAGAAAAAACTATATTGGATAGGCTTTTCAAATCTGAAAAAAGTCGAAAAACGGAATTCAAATTTTTTTCAGGTTTCTTCAGGATTTCGAATTTTTTTCACAAAAACTTATCGGATTCGGCTGAAATTATAGATTCCATCTGATAATAACTGTTTGAGCTATTTGAAAATGTTTAGAGCTCAACTTCAGTGGAATAATTCATGAGACATAGACCCACGTGCCCTCGCATCCACTGGCTGCAATCGCAAAACGCCAACTTTTTACCAGTTTTGGAGCACGGTTTTGAAGGAAAATGACATTGATGTTAATATTATTGGAAAAAGGAGAAAAAACTTTATTGAAAGGCTTTCAAAATCTGAAAAAGTGAAGTAGAAAAAACGAAAATCACATTTTTTCAGGTTTCTTCAGGGCTTCGAGTTTTTTTTTCACACGAACTCATCGGATTGGGCTGAAATTAAAGATTTTATTAGATAATAACTATTTATACATGTTTAGAGCTCAAATTTAGTGGAAAAATCCATGAGGCATCAACCGACGCGTCCTCCCCTCCCTCCCCCCTCCTGCCTGCAATTGCAAGGGAGGAGAGGTCAACTTTGGACCGGGTTTAGAGGGTGATGCGGGAAGAAATCCATATTGATATAAATATCATTGGAAAGAGGAGAAAAAGCTCTATCGATTCCATAGAAAAAATTTGAAAAAAAGTCAAAAATGAAAAAAAAAAATTTTTTAGTGATGAGAAAATTTTGGGGTTTCTCTACAACTCTGTGGAAACTTATCGGATCAGGCTCAACTTTTGTTTTCCATTAGATAATAATTATTTAAGATATTTGAACATGTTTAGAGCTGAACTTTAGTGGAAAAATTTTTCGAAATCCAACTTTTCCCGATCCTGCAGTACTGAAAAAACGGTTTTTTGAGTTTTTGACCAATTTTTTCTGAAGAAACCCCAGATGAAATTTATATCAATCGATAGAGATTTTTTTTCTCTACATTTCCTTATGGTTTCCTCCCCCGATATCAAAAAATTTGGTCGATTTTTGGGCCACTTTAGTTTTTGGCGGAAAAAGGGGGGAAAACTGCACACTTTGTTTTATCGAGAGAGCCTTCAAACTTATCGGGAAACTGATGATGTATTCTTTTTCTACATAGTCTGATTACCCCAGAAATGAATTTTCAGACCGATCCGACATTCCTAACCGGAGTTATAAGCCGGAAAGTGAAAAAATCAAAATTTTCAAAATTTCGAAAATTTTTACTATTTTTGCTCCAACTTTTTTCTTTCTTCAGATATCATCTCCATTCGTTTTTGTCTTCCTTAAGGAGTCTTTTATCTATCTTTTAAGCCAAAGAACGTCGAAAAATATTGATTTTCCGAAAAGTTATGGGAGGGATAAGTTGGGGTACACCCCCAAAAAGGGGCGAAAAAAAAAGTAGGGGTCACTGAAACTGTCATAGCTGGAACAGTTTTTCAGATTTTTATTTCCAAATCTAATACGATGACGGGACAGCGATTTGCAAAAAAATGAGCCGCGAACCAAAGAAAAAGCTCCAGTTTGAGCTCAGATATAGCTATTTAAAAAAGTGGGACACATTTTTTGACAAAATTTTGACACATTTTTGTTTGACACGAAAACGCGCAGCCGTATACTATCCATATTTTCGAGAGAAGAGCTGCAGATTTTTGATAAACTATTGCCGAAAATTGAATTTCTTCGGCGAATAAATTTCTAATTGAGATCTAGAAGTTGTTTTTAAATAAACTGGTAGAAAAAAATTACTGAAACAAACCGTCTCTCCCGTTTCTGAGGTATTTTTTGTTGGTTTACTATTGGGGTCCCGTTTATAGTACATGCAAAAAATGGAACAATTCTGAGCACTTTGCAACCGTTTTCTAGCTATTCTTGAGTTACCTGGTTACTGTCTCTTTGTCTCTTTGTGGCTTCCACGTCGGACTCTTTGTGGCTTCCACGTCGGTAGATTCTCAGAATCCGTGTTGACTTTGGCTCCATTGAGACGTTCCTCTAGGAGTTTAATGGCTTGGATTAGCTGGTCGTAGGGTTTTTCCATTGTTTTTCTGCAATAACCATAATTTTAATGAAAATCGATAATCGGTCAAGAGAAAAAATTAACGGAAAATACGAGCGTGATTTATATTATTAGAACAATCAATAATCAAAATCGAAAAATTCTAACTGTTGTCGGAACGTAAAAGAGAAACGACAAGAAGATTTTAGGCAAAAAATGCGATCGAACATTTAAATAGCTATGCCAATGATGATGACTAGATGTCGTACTAGGATATGCTCTCTTTTTGGACTTATGAGTCACTTTTTCAGAAAAAATCCGGCCACGCGTTCATGACTCAAAGATTTAGAGCAGAAATTCCGTTCGGATACCTTGCCATCACTAATTCAGAGGAAAAACTCTAAACTAGCGATCTATTTGTACCTCTTAGCTCAAATTCGTCTCCGAATGCTGCAAAATTATGCAATTTTCACTAAATTAGGTGGTTCAGAATTATTTTTCGCCGATAACTTATCGATCGGACGAGTGACTGAATTCGAAGAACAAAATCTGACCTAACAGGCACAAATAACAGACTACAGGACTTAAATGAGTGACTTGACCCGAATAAATTCCGAATTTCGGTCCCATATGGATCCAATATCCTATTTTGGGCACCCGAATATTCTGCGCCACTTCGATCATGTGCAGCTTGACTGATGCGCCGTCTACACTATGATTCGAAGCTTCTGACTGCCGAATAGTTCCGAATTTTCGGTGGAATATATCCGCCGACATCTTTCCTTGTAAAACGACCCCGAAAAAATCAATAATCATCTTTCGGGACAAGGAAATCAGGCAATGCAGCCGCCAACGCTCTGTATAAAACGTCTCCGAAAAAAATAGCAGTTCGGAATACAGAGTCAGGCGATGCATAAAGCGAGCTGCCTTCGGAACTTCCGATCAGCCTAGGTGGCTAACAGAAGTCTGTTTTTCCTATAAATTAGGAATTTTTATTCGATCGGCCGCAAATTTAGGGCTGAATGACCGAATCGGAATGTAAAATGTGGATCACCCACTAAAAAACACACCAAAGGAAGATAATTCTAGAAAACTAGAAGAGAAACACGAGTCGATGCTCGTAAAATTCCGAAGAGATGGAATATGTGAAGGTACTTCCACCTCGGAGCGATTCCAAGGACCTTCCGACAAGAATTTTTCGATCGATAATCTCAGATTATATAGTGATCGACTTGTCGATGCTTCCGACAGACGGCGTCACGCTGCTGTGCGGTAAGCTAGGTGTTCCGATACAAGCGCAGCTAAATGCCACTCTCAGAATGCACCTATTTTTCACGAACCCTACTATGGTAGGTGATCAGAAAAAATCGCAGTCTTCTCTCGAAGTAAAGCGACAAAAACGATAGCAAACACCGACTCAGTCGGTTGTCTACTATTAATTAAGCGAAACGAACGGAAGTTTTGAGAAACGGAACGAAAAACGAGCGAAAATGGGAGATTTTGAGGAAAAATGATGCAAAAAGAGGGAAAAAGAGGCGAAATGAGACGGATCGTCGGTAAAAACCGGCGAAACCACGAGAAATGAGTGAGAAATGAGTAGAAAAGGGAGAAAATGTGAAGAAAACTAAGAAAAAGTAAAGAAAATTGAAGAAAAAAGGAGGAAAATCAACGGCGAACGCCCGAAACAAAAAAATGTTTCGAACGTGCAGACTCCGAGAGACTGCGCGTCGACGAGAGAATTAGACGACAAAGAGGAGAGAAAGCGGCGCGGCGACGAAAGCTGAAGGGAAGAAAGGAAAATAAGGAGTTTTTTGAAGAAAAGAAGAATAAAGAGGGGAAAATAAAGAGTTTTAGGTGTAGAAAAAGGATTTTAAGAGGAAAAAAGGAGAAAATTAAGGTAAAAGAGAGGAAAAAAGTGGAAAATTAAGAGAAAAAGAGGGGAAAAAACGCAACCGACGACTAAAACCTAATGAAACCCGGATGGGTTCGAAAACCGTGTTAGGGCGACGGTCGATGCACCAATGTAGACGTTCCTGAGGCTCCGGGTGCCTGAACTGCTCACCTTCTTTCCAGAAGGCTTCAGTGACGGTGACGAAGGAGGGAAAAACGGGCCGATATAATGTGAAACGGAAATAAAGAGAGAAATACGAGTAAAACCAAATTTATTGCGCAGAACCGCCTGTCGGTCGGTAGGGACGTCCTTCGCGTTGGCAACAACAAAAGAGGGTAATACACGAAAATACAGGAAAAAAGGGGAAGAAGCTGGACGAAAACCTCCACGAAAGTGGAGGAAACCATTGCGACGACCACGAAAACCTGCGGGAGCTATGGCTCCTCAAAAACGTATTTCCCGGGAAAAAGTGGGTAAAAAACGGGAGAAAAACAGTAAAAACGTCCGGCGGCAACACACACGCTCGGAAACGTCAGACTCGAATGGGCCGCTTTTTAGGCCGGCCGAGGTGGCAGTGCGCGAGGCGAGTCGATGGGTCTCGCCACGAAAATGCGTCCGCACGGTTGGCCGGAAAGCGAGGGCATTCAAAAAGGGGGAATTTCGTGTGTGAACATCGAAACAGTGGAAATGGACCGTTTTGAGCGGAATAAACGGATTTTCTTCAGGAAGAAGAATAATAATTAAATGGAGAAATAATTGAATAAAGAGTAAACATAAGTTTAGTCGTATTATTTGCACTTAATCGAGAGAAAGCTTATGGGGAAGCTCAGTGACTCTCGATTAGAGGGCGAACAGGTTGTGCAATTCTGGCTCTCTGGCACAGAATTGACAACAGCTACCGTAATCCTACAGTAACCCGTGCTCCAAACTTCACGGAATTGAAGCGCTCGGTGACCCATGACTACATGCCAAATATGATAGAAAACGGTCGAGGAGTTCAAAAGTCACAATTCAGTTTGCAATGAAAAAATGCTACTATCAAAAATTTACAGTTCCAAAAAAATTATAGAGGAAAAAAGTGTCAGTCTCGAAGCTGTATGCTTAAAATGAATATTCTTTTTCTATCACAAAAAATTCCAAAGCAACAATTTCTGATTTTATATGAAACAGTAAAAAAGAATCAACTGTTTCAAAAAGAAACGAAAGAGCTTGAAGGGCTTTCTACTAAAATTTCTGAAAAATCAATTCAAAAACATTTTTTCACGAGTTTATCGAACATATAATTTTCCAATCAATAATGTTTCTTTGATAAATTATTTTTTACTGTTTTAACAAATTTTTTGTTTAGCTTCAGAAAGTACAAATTACTGTATCATGTATTTCCGAAACTCAACTTTTTTCAGTTTTTTAATTCAAAAGTTAAGGGTGTATAAAATATTTTCTGGTGGAACAGAAAATAACTTTCTTAATAAAAGTTCCCAAAGCTAAACAGTGAAAATGTTGAAAAACAAGTTTCGGAAATATTTTTCAGAAAACCCCAATTTTTTCACTGTTTCACCCGAATTCCAGATTTTTGATGAAGAACTTTGAGATATTACTTTCCAATCATATTCTCGAAAAAATGAAAGAATAAATTTGAGGAAGACAAGAAACCTGGGGGTTCGTGGAAGACTGATCGTAAATATTCCGAATGAATATACTCGACACTCTAATTCAAGTATTAAATTGTATTCTTGTGGTTTTTATCATTATTCAAAAAAACTATCCAAAAATCACCAGTGTGAAATTTATAAACTGCACTATCATTGCCTTTTTTATTCTTTTCTTCCGAATTTTCGTATTTTTCTTGGAAATTTTCGCAAATTTGAGTTTTTCATGGAATGCTTATCGTTATATTCTCACAGTCTTCTATCTTCCGTTCATTTGGGTTTTATCTTTTTGTATTTTTGATTCAAAACTCGTGCAAGATTGGATAAGAAAACACCGATTGAATCGAGATGCTGTTTTCGAAATGCCTCATATTCCAGTAGATAATTCTATCCTGCAGTTGTCTTCAGTTGAATTGATCCGTGATTTGAATAATTAACTCTTTTTAAATAAATATATTTGATATAATTGAAAGTGTTCTCCCCTGAATCCTATACTTTGATTTTTTGTGTTCAAAAGGTTTCTGAATGACGTTCGTGAGAACCAAATCTTTTGTATGTTGTCATACCTTTTGTCATCGATAACAATGGCAAACTGTGCTTTGATAAAGGTAAGAGATCAGCGATAAAACTTTTTTATATAACACCGGAAGAATTCGGAAAAGAACCATACACGAGAGATGAAACTCGTTATTCTCTGTTTAATTCTTGCACTACCCGTCATCTCATGTCAAACCACGTCTCGTCCGTCTTTTGGAGGTGGAAGTATTGTAGGTGTTCACAATTCCTTCAACATTTCTGATTTTGTTGCAGTTTTCAGTTGATCAATCTTTTGGGAAAAATCCAAATGTTAACACAGAACTATCTGAACTATCTGCTTTCAGAGGTACATAGGACAAAACAGTCAAAATGGAGGTACACGGTCAGAATAGAGGTACATGTCGGAAATCGAAGCCTCTTGTCTGAAAAAAAATTCTGGTGGCAAGTAACATCCTATGGCTCAAAGATCATTTAATGGCCTTTCGTTATGTTATTATTTTTAGAAGTTTTCATTAGATGAGCGGCATTATTTTCCCGTTCCTTGTCCTCGAAATCATCCAAATGATATCTTATCTGCTAGAGATTGACTTGTCGTAATATTACTGGTGGGAGATTTTGGAGTAAGTACTGTCAATATTTAAAAAAAAGGGCTCTTATCCGTTTCCCGGGTATTTTTAACTTTTCTGGGACCGAAAAAAATATTACCCGGGACCAAAAAAATATACGGGACCGGGTTTTATCAAACAGGTGCCCTTTGGAACTACCCGGAACCTAAAAATAATACCCGGGACCAAAAAAATATACCGGACCAGGTTTTATTTTAAAATGCCGTTTCGAAATACCCGGGACCGCCAGAAATACCCGGCGCCAATGAAATATACGGGACCTGAAAAAACTTTTCCGGGACTGAAAAAATTTTTCCCCTATTCGAATTTTGCTCCGAGGTTTTGTCACATGGCCCGAGTTTTTCTTAAGCGCGGTTCAGTAGGGGGGTTTTACGCAAATTTTTTGGGCCCCGGAAAAGTTTTTTCGGGTCCCGTATATTTCATTGGTCCCGGGTATTTCCAAAGGGCACCTGTTTGAAAAAACCCTGCCCGGTATATTTTTTTTTGGTCCCGTATATTTTTTTGGTCCGGGGTATTATTTTTTTCGGTCCCAGAAAAGTTAAAAATACCCGGGAAACGGATAAGAGACCTTTTTTTTAAATATTGACAGTACTTACTCCAAAATCTCCCACCAGTAATATTACGACAAGACAATCTCTAGCAGATAAGGTATCATTTGGATGATTTTGAAGACAAGGAACGGGAAATGAATGCCGCTCATCTAATGAAAACTTCTAAAAATAATAACATAACGAAAGGCCATTAAATGATCTTTGAGCCATAGGATGTTACTTGCCACCAGAATTTTTTTTCAGACAAGAGGCTTCGATTTCCGACATGTACCTCTATTCTGACCATGTACCTCTATTCTGACCATGTACCTCTATTCTGACCGTGTACCTCCATTTTGACTGTTTTGTCCTATGTACCTCTAAAAGCAGATAGAGCCGATTATTGTACAAACTGGGAAGTCATTGGGACGATTATCTGGAATTCTGGGTAACGCACTTCCGAAAGGCGTTAACGGTAATGGCTCTCTTGGAAGCTTTTTTGCAGTTAAGGATCCTTCAGAATTCTCAGTTTGATTCGATTTTTCAATTCCAGGTACTTGGAGAGAAAACGCAAGGCTTACAACAAGCGGGTACTGCTGTATTCAGCTTCTTCAATAATGGATTGTCAGGCATATCCGACTTCCTGGGTCTTGGACACCTTCGTTTAGGCGGTCTCGTTGGCGGTCTCGCTGGCGGTGCTAGAATCCCGAGTAACGACGCAGCTGAAACAGTGATTGCTTCCGAACTTGAAGCCAAGACGGTTGAAGCGATTCCAAAGTTTGTTTTGAGAGGACAAAGGTGAGTAACTGTCAAACTTCAAAGAGTATTTCAATACGTGTCATCGAGAAAAGTACAGATGAAGTTTTACAGACAACTCAACATGAAACGCGACGCTGATTGGATTCGTGATCCGGCATAATTCATTATTGTGAAGTTTCAGTGTGATTAATAAATTTTCGAGCATTCAAGTTTTTGAAAGACAGTTTCTTGAACATATTCATATGCAACGTAAACAGGATTACACCAGAAGGCATAAGGGAAAGTTCTGATTTAGCATACCGCGATTACTATAAGTGGAAAAAAAGGTGATTATCAATTTCAAGAATAGGAAACCAACTTTGATTAAAAAAAGAGAAAACGTTTCAACTTAAAAGTTTTTCAGAAGAAAAATTCCGTCTTTGAGAGAGAGAGAGAGAGACAGAGACTTTTTTATTGAACTTTTTTTTTGGAATTGTGAGAAAAAAAATTTTTCTGTTTCATAATTTTCTCTGAACTATTTGAGGATTCTACATTTATTAAATCGAATCTTGCTATAATATTCACAAAAAAATTTAAAAAAATTATTTTCTTACTGTTTCAAAATTCTCATTGTGAGAAATCTGAATTTTTTGATTAGTTAGTAACAGCCCATCAGACAAATAACTGAATAATTTTCTTTATTTGAAAAAAAATAGATCTGTGAAAGTAACATTTGGAATATTAACTCCTTAAAAACGCAAAACTTTTTTTTTCCAAATTTCTTGAAACGGACAATTTTTATAACAACTGATTTTTAATATTTCATAGAAAAAACTAATGATTATCAGGAAATCGATGAAACAGTAAAAATCTTTCAATAAACATTGTCGCTGTACTGTAATTTTTCACTGTTTCATGAGTACTCTAGGACAAATGTCGGGGTGTTTTGAGACATTGTATGAAACGGTGAAGTTGCAATTTTTAAATTACAGACTAGTTTTTCGGCTCCGCGACATTTCGCAACTAGACGTTGTGAAACTGTGACGTTTCGAAAGAATGAAAATGTATTTCTTGATCTTGCGCTGGTGAAAAAATTTAAGAACATTAACATATCGGGTAGATAGTTTGACTATTTTTTAGCCTTTCAGGGCTTCGGGATTTCTTGGTTTCTGCCTTTCCTGATAGATTTCGGGAAGATCCTCGTTTTTCTCTGATGATTTTTCGAAGAAATTAAAAGTTTCTTACATCCCACTTCAATTAAACGGTCTAAGCAGATTGAATGGATACTTAATTTTTTTTGGAACAGAACTATTTTTTTTTCTGTTTCATGAACACTCTGGGACAAGTACTGAGTTTGCAGTAATACTTTCAGTATCATTTCTTTCTCCAAGATTTCCGAGTTTTTTTGTGAGTGAAAATAACTCAAGGGAAATTAGAGCCAAGTTTTACTGTTTCAAAATTTTTTTGTGAGAAAAGTGTAATTTGCATTTTTTGATTGTCCATTCAAACGAACTGACATTCGGCGTCGATTTACGAGGCCACGCCCCTATATACTGCGGGCAGTTGAAAGTTATATCGAGACGAAGCTTGTTAAAAATTTATGGAACATATATCGTGCTATCAACAGAAACATAAAATATGTTAATATGCAGAATAAATATTGAAACAGTAATTTTTTTCTTCTTTCAACAGCATTGCAATTTTTTTGTGAATTCAATTTGAACTTGAAATTTTGTCATTAAAAAACCATACTTGCAAATAGCCGGGCCTGGCCGGTAGCAGAATTGCCGGCCCAGCCCGTAATTTTGCAAGTTTGAAAAAACCTCTGTTTGTTTTAGTAAAAATTTCGAAAACTTACGAAATTTTTTTTATTGTTTCAAGGCTTCTGAAGTTTTTGTAATCATTCTTTTTCCGTTTTGTCCACAAATCGAAAGATCATTGCGAACATTTTTTCTACGTTTTTTCTCTCAGTAAACAAATTTGGACAAAGGCATAATGTCAAGAACATAATATATCAAGAAAATTATCAAGAAAAAATTAGGAAAATTTCAAATGGAACAGTAATTTTTTACTGTTTCATGATTTTTTTTGAACAGATATTAGAATTCTAGAATTCACTACCCAAATGCTCGACACTATGAAATTTTTTACCGTTTCAAACGTTCACATATTTTTTATCAGTGAGTTTCTGAAGCAATGCCTCTCACATCTAGGATTTCAAAAATTTAATTATCACATTTTTATTGTTTCATTAGAAAAAAAATCTATAAATTTTTCCTGTGTTTACTATGATAGAAAAAATACAAAAAAAAACAAATAACAGAGAAAACCCCTCTCAAATTTCACAGTGCCTCTAGAATTCCTAATGACATCGCTATAACTCAGAGAGCTGAATTCTCTCAGAGAATGTCTCTCAATTTGCAGGTGAATTGTTTCCACTAAATTCCCGAAAATATTTCAAAAACACCTGAATAACTATGACAACCAATTTTCATCTGGTAAGAAACGTATAAAAATGTTTCTTCTAGGTATAACTTTTTTAAAAGAAAATTTTAAAATGAACCTGATATTTTACCAACGCGCTATAAATTTAACCCTTTTGGATGATGAACTAGCTTCCGAAATTCTGTTAAGCCACTATGAAATTCTTATTCATTTCTGGTTTCCAGCTGTTTTATTTTTAATTTATTTTTATAAAATGTTCATTAAAAAAACTACCATTTTTCAAGAATTCCAATTATTCCATAAATTCATGTATTTATCAATTATCTCTGATGGATTATTGGCGTTATCTGGTACAAAATTATTATGGACAATACTTGAGGATTTATTATTTATCCCTTCATATTTTTTTCTTATGCTCAAAAATTTTATAGTGGAGAGTTTTATCCTTTTTCAATTATTATCAATTGACAGGAAAATCAACAAAAAGTCCTTTTTATTGGTCATATTTTCCTTGAAAATTTTCAGTTTCAATAGTTTTTTAGTTTCGGAAATTTCTGGAAAAACATTCCGAATGAATATACTCGACACCTTTATTCAACTATTAAACTTTATTCTTGTGGTTTTTATTATCCTAAAAAATCATTCTAAAATCACCAGTGTAAAATTTATAAACTGCACTATCATTGCCTTTTTTATTCTTTTCTTCCGAATTTTCGTATTTTTCTTGGAAATTTTCGCAAATTTGAGTTTTTCATGGAATGCTTATCGTTATATTCTCACAGTCTTCTATCTTCCGTTCATTTGGGTTTTATCATTTTGTATTTTTGATTCAAAACTCGTGCAAGATTGGATAAGAAAACATCGATTGAATCGAGATGCTGTATTCGAAATGCCTCATATTCCAGTAGATAATTCTATCCTGCAGTTGTCTTCTGTTGAATTAATCCGTGATTTAAATAATTAACTCTTTTTAAATAAATATATTTGATATAATTGAAAGTTTTCTTCCCTAAATCCTATACTTTGATTTTTTGTATTCAAAAGGTTTCTGAATGACGTTCGTGAGAACCAAATCTTTTGTATGTTGTCATACCTTTTGTCATCGATAACAATGGCAAACTGTGCTTTGATAAAGGTAAAAGATCAGCGATAAAACTTTTTTATATAACACCGGAAGAATTTGAAAAAGAAACCATACACGAGAGATGAAACTCGTTATTCTCTGTTTAATTCTTGCACTACCCGTCATCTCATGTCAAACCACGTCTCGTCCGTCTTTTGGAGGTGGAAGTATTGTAGGTGTTCACAATTTCTTCAACATTTCTGACTTTGTTACGGTTTTCAGTTAGAATCATTTTCACAAATTGGTAAAGAGTTAGCACTGAGGATTGGATCAGCCGTGCACTCATTGCTCAATCACGTTTTTGGAATTCTGGAAGTTGTTTTGGGCATACCCATAACTGCATTCAGATTTTTCAATAATGGAGTGTCAGGCATATTCGACTTCTTGGGTCTTGGACACCTTCGTTTAGGTGGTCTCATTGGCGGTCTCGCTGGCGGTGCTAGAATCCCGAGTAACGACGCAGCTGAAACAGTGATTGCTTCCGAACTTGAAGCCAAGACGGTTGAAGCGATTCCAAAGTTTGTTTTGAGAGGACAAAGGTGAGTAACTGTCAAACTTCAAAGAGTATTTCAATACGTATTTTCAAAAAAGTACAAATGATGTTTTGCAGGCAACTCGACAAGAAGCGCGTTGCTGATTGGATTCGTGATCCACCATAATTCTTTATTGTGAAGTTTCAGTGTGATTAATAAATTTTCGAGCATTCAATTTTTTTAAAGTTTCCTGAACATATTGAAATGCAACATAAACAGGATTACATCAGAAAATGTTGTTGGGAATGATATATATCTTTTTTTTTCCAAAACATTTTTGGAGGTGGTTCGAAAATGATGATTTCGATGTTTCAGAGAGAGCATTTTTTTAACCATTTCAAAAAAAATTGAGTCAGTTCTAAAAATTTCCAAACACAATATCATAACAAACAGTAAGAAAGAAAAATCGAGAACCCGAGTCAATTGTTCCTTTTTGGGATTTTGCCTACAGATCGCAGAAAATTTATAGCACAAAAATTCCGGGACTTGGATGAAACAGTAATTTTTATTCAAACACTTTTTCTGGAAAACTGAAAAGGAAGTTTGATTATGTTGAAAATGATTCAACGTCGAGTGTCATTCAAATCTTTTACTGTTTCAAAAAAGATTCCGAGAGCAATCAAAATAATTTTTGCAATACAATTCCTGAATATTCTTTCCAAAAATTTATTTCTCTGGCTTGTAAAATTAATATGACAGTATTTGTACACCGAATCATCATAACATTTGACCAATAAAATGATTTTACTGTTTCAAAATTTTTTCGCCTTTTTTTTCAAATAGTTTTGGATGTTTCATTTATTTTGTTTTTGGAAAAAAATATTTTTTGAAGGAATTCAATTTTTGGTTAGAATTCTCAGAAACTGTTTCTGAGGAAACTTGATTTACATGATTTCTTAAAAAAGGGGAAATTTGAGGAATTAGTTTGTCATATTGGAAAATTTTTGATTACTGTTTAGGAAATTTCCAGAAAAAAAAAATGAATTTGGTTGAAAAATGTTTCGTTTACAGTTTATGTTTAATTGTCATTAAAACTTTTCTCTGTTTCGAAAAAGATGTCGAAAACTTTCGAAGTAAATTTTCAATAAATTTAACTGTTTCAAAATTTCTTCGCCATGTTTCCAAATAATTTTGGGTGCTCGTCATTTTGAAATTTTCAAAGAAAACTAAATGTTTGATTAGATTTCCTAGGAATCGGTCATGAGGAATCTTGAACTATTTCTTTTTAAAAAAATTTTGAATTTTTCAGTGTTTCACCAGATTTTTCAACCAGTGTACTCAAAATAGTCAGGTAGATACTACGCGAGAAAAAATGAAGACAAAATTATAAGAGTGTTAGAATACAACTAAAATTCTATTAACGCTCTATGGACGAGTAATTACAGCATATAACCTGAAAATCAGAATAATTTTTTTTGAAACAGTAAAATTTTTTTAAATATTTTTTACCAAAACTTGTTTTCAAGACTGTTGCTTTTTTTCATATGTCATAGCTATGTTGTAAAAAATGTATATGTTTTTTTTTCGAAATAATATTTTTTTTCTGTTTAAAAAAAAATTATTTTTAGATTTTCTGATTTACGATGCTTCCTTTCCTGTTTGATCTCTGCTACTAGGAGTACATTTTTATCTCAAAAAAATATCTCGAACTGAAAAACTTCACTAATTGTTCAGTGATTACACCCCATGAAAAATATTTTTTTTGAAACAGAGAAAATTAATTGACTTTTTTTCTGAAAATAGCGTCATAACTTGAAAGAAACAGTAGTTGTTCAATTGTTTTTCCCAAAAAATCGGTCGATACACTTGTATACCACCGAACCAAGTCCTGAAACCCGATCCATATTTTTTCAAACAGTATTATTATCACTGAATAAAAAAAAAGAAGACTGCAACATCAGGGTAGTTCATCTGGCTCCGCGACATTCCGCAATCAGACGCATCGAAACTGTGACGTCTCGCAACAATAACATTTAGAACCCTGTTATATCGAAACCATTCGCAACTTGTGAATGATAGGTAAACACCTCGTATTTGACGACTTTACGAAACGTCAGGCTTCAAAACATCAGTTTCAAAACGTCTAGTTGCAAAACGTGCGGCCGTTCATTTAGATAGTGAATTCTAGAATTCCAATATTTCTTCATAAAAATTTACTGTTTCATTTGAAATTTTTTAAATTCTTACTAAATTTTTTCGCGATTGGCTTGCTTTTTCATGTTTGTTTTTTTTAACTTCTTTATGAGAAAACTTGTTTTGAACTGATCAATATCGATAGTAGTAGGAAAGTGCTTGCACGCTTTTCGTTTTTAAAACTTTTTTTGAATCATTAGTTTTTTTTCCTGTTTAAAAAGGAATCAACAATATAAATCATGAAAATAGCGTGTTTACTCATTTTTATCATTCTTATATATACAGTTTCAGATGAAATTTTAATTTGGATTGACATTTTTACAAAATGAAAAAAAAAATTTTTAACTGTATTGAGATTTTTTCCATACTTATGGAAAATTAATGTGCGTTTTCACACCATATCATCATAAATTTTTACATTCTAATGAAAAAAAATTTGCACTGTTTCAGAATTTCTTCGCCCTATTTTCGAATAATTTTAGGTGTTCACTTCTTACGAAGAGATTCAATTTTTGGTCAGAATTCCTAGGATTTTATCATGGATATTTATCAAATTCTTGACAAAAAAAATATAATTTTTTAATTTTTTTTGATGGTTACAAAATCAAAAAATATTTTGGAAATATTTTCACTGTTTCACCAAAAATCCAAGTTTCGAGCCTGTGCACTCAGAATAGTCCGGACTCATCAACGGAAATAAATAATTTTCAGGTCCATTTTTTTCAAAGTTTTAAAGAACCCAACAAGTGGCTTTCGAAAATTTTTTGAAACTTCAAAAAACTTCGAAAAAAAACTCTGGAATTTTTTAAAAATATTCAAGGTTTCATTCGAAACATTTTAGTTGTATTGTGCAATTCTATTTGCTTAACGAAAGTTCAGTCTTTTAAATTTTAAAAATCACTGTTTCAAGGTAAATTTTGATTTTCTGGATCAATTGTTGACTATGAGTAATATTATTGTGGGTGTTAATATAGACAATATTTGCCGTTTCAAAAATTTTGGGAATCAAGTTTACTCTGTGTAGAATTAATCTCAGATTATTTCGCATGAAAAATGTCTGGAAATAATTTTTTTATCTCTAAAATCACCTGGATATGGTAACTTTCACCTGTCAAAATTCTCACACCGAACCAAAAAAACATTTGCTGTTTCAAAAATTTTAAGAGAAAAAAAATTGACATTGTCTAGAATCAATATCAAAGTAACATTACGCAGCCAAACTTTTTTGAAGCCGCATGGGCTTGATCTCGCGACGAAAAGTGACCACAACCACTGCTAGAGTGACGATTCGTGGCGAGACCAAGCCCATGCGCCTTTAAATAAGTTTAGCTGCGTACTGAAGGCTTGTTTGCTGGACGGGCAAATTTGGACACCAGCCACCCGTCCGCCGTCCGCCTCAGGAACCGGAGGAGGGTTTTTTTTTCAGAAAATTTTTTTAATCGCAGTTTTCTTTTTTAAACAATTTCTAGCGCTTAATTGTGAATTGGTTCACAGAAAAATTTGAATTTTCAGCAGAAATTGATCAAAAATCGGAAAAAAATTCGAAAAATTGAGAAAAGTCCGTGAGTTGACGTGAAATAAAAGTTTTATACACCGTCACGTCAGAATGCAGACTGACGGCGAACGGACGGACGGCGGACGGGACGGACGGCCAAATCGCAGTTCAAATAAAAGCCTTATACTGAACCTCCATAATATTTTGTTTGAAAATTTCCGGAAATAATTTTTTCAGTTTTTGAATCCTTTTCCTGAAATCACCTGGATAACCATGGTAACCAATTTTTCACCTGTCGAAAAAAAATTTTTTTTTTGAAAAATTTTTTTTCCTCATTTCCAACTCCAAAAAATGAACTTATCATTTTACCAACGCCCTATAAATATATTCATTTTGGATGACGAATTTTTCACTGAAATCTTGCAATGTGGCAGCGAAATTCTTATTCATATCTGGTTCCCATTCCTAGCTATTCTGGTTTATTTTTATAAAATTTTTATGAAAGAAGTTCCAATTTCGCGAGAATTTCAAAAATTCCATATCTTCATGTATTTATCGATTGCTTCTGATGTATTATGGGTGTTATCTACTACAGTATTCCTTGAGACCAAACTCAAGGACCCATTATGTTGGCTAATATATTTATTTATTGTGATGGAAAATTTTATAGTGGAGAGTTATATTCTATTTCAATTATTACCAATCGAAAGCAAAAAATTATTTTTATTGGTCGTAATTCCTCTGAAAATTTTCAGTTTCAATAGTTTTTTGATTCTGGAAATTTCTGGAAAAATATTTCGAATGAATATACTTGACACCTTACTTCAATTCTAAATTTCATATTAATAATTTATATTTCTATCCAAAAAAAAAATTATCCAAAAAAACCAGTGTAAAATTCATAAATTGCACAATTTTCACATTTTTCTTGCTGTTTTTCCGAGTTTCTGTATTTTTATTGGAAATTTTTACAAATTTGAGTTTTTCATGGAATGCTTATCGATATATTCTGACAATATTCTACCTTCCGTTCATTTGTTCTTTTCGGATTTTTGATTCGAAACTCGTGCAGAATTGGATACATCGAAAAATTCAAGTGTCAATTGTTGAATTGAATTATGGTTTACCTAAATGAATTTTTTTTTTACTTTTTTTCTCTAGAAAACCCTGAAAATCCGGTGAAATCCCAAGAAAATCGGTGAAAAAAACCAAAAAAACTACTTTTTTCAACTTTAAAGACGCATATCTCAAAAATGGGCGGAGCCATCAAAAACTTGTCAACTACAAACTTGCTCAAAGTAAAATTTCAAGCAACTTTCCTGTTGACATGTTTTTCCTAGCTCCGCCCCTTTTGGAGATATGCGCCTTTAAAGTTAGCGAGCCCCATAGGCGAGACGCAGACAGCTAGATTGCCGTTTTTTCTGCGTCTCTCATTTTTCCACCTTTGTGACTTTCATGAACGACTGAATTCGGCTGAAATAGATTAAAATGTTGCTCAAAGTAAAGATCTTCTGTCCCTTAAGCACCTCTGAACCATATCTAGCCCCTCCCCCCCCCCCCCCCAGGCGGATGAGAGACGCAGAGAAAGAGGGCATTCTCGTTGTCTGCGTCTCTCTCGATAATAGCCAAATTGTGGCGAACGTCCGTCGAGGATTTAACGATCCGAGTTTTCAGTTTGCATTTGAAATATTTTTTGGAACAGTAAATTTTTTTTCAAACTTTTTTCAGAAACAGTTATTGAGATTGTAAAACTGAATAACGCGAAATTTCAAAGTTTATAAACTAAATTTAGCAACCATATTCCATATGAAGATTTTTTTTGAAACAGTAAATAATTTGCCGTTTCAATTTTTTGGGAAATGAAAATGACTTTTGCCAGAATTGATAGTGTACTAATAGTCAAATTTTCAGAAAATGATTGGATATTTAAAGAAAAAAAAATTTCTGTACAAAAACTGTTGGCATCTTTAACATGAGTGACGAAAAATATATGAATTTTCAAAATTTCAAAATTTTTGAAACAGTAAAAAAATGTTCTCAATATACAGCAACTGACCTTCGGGTAACGAATTCTAGAATTCCAATATTTGTTCAGAAAAAAATATGAAACCGTAGAATTCACTTACTCCAGTAGTAGAAAAGTGTTTGTAGAAGTTTTTGAAATTTCTTGAAACAGTAAAACTGATATTATATTCATTGTTGATTCGAAAAAAATCTTACGTTTGCTAATTGGGAATTAATGCCGAGAGTTTTTCGCTTTTTTTGTTGAGAAAAAAGTCCGTTCGAAGAATGGAAATTTGTATGAACTGCCACGCTCAAACTCATTTTTGATCATTGGGCAGTAATGCACCCTAAGCCTCCTTCTGGAGTTCCAAAAATGTTGCTAATTTGAATCTCCGCCGAAAATTTTGAAAAATTGAATGCCCGCAAAAATAATCAAATGCTTTGATATTTCTGGAAGTTTCTAGAAGTTTCTGGAAAGAGGAAGAATGTTCTGGAAAGTTATCTATAGGGCTTGCCAGTGGAGCTTTTGGAGTACCGTAACTACCGTAATCCTACAGTAATCCCCACCATTTTTTGTTGGTGTACTATTGGGGTCCCTTAGATAGTACATGCAAAAAATGGGACTATTCTGAGCACTCTGAATCCGTTTTCTAGATACCATTCGGAGCTCGGATTACTGTATCTACCGTATCCCTACAGTAACCCGTGCTCCAAACTTCACAGAATTGAAGCACTCGGTGACCCATGACTACATGCCAAATATGGTAGAAAACGGTCGAGGGGTACGAAAGTTATTCAGTGATATGCGCTGGACACACACACAGAACTATTCCTTTAGTATATAGAAGAGATATATATTTTGTAGCTGCGGCGGACTTCTCTGGGTCAAGTTACCTGAGTTTCAAATTTTATTCTCTGTTGATTTTAGTTCAAAAAATCAACTGGAATAAAATAAAATTAAATAATTCTAAACTTTGAAACTCACGTAACTCGACCTAGAGAAGCCCACCGCAGATACAAAATACACAGTTGTGCTCTACACAATCTAAGCTATCCAGTGGCATATCTCACTAACTCCACTGTCATGTCTGCAGGTGCTAAAGTAAGAAACAAATATTCGTTTAATTTTTGAATATTTTATAGAAACAGTAATCAATGTTTTCAAAAATAAAGTTTTTAGGAAAAAAACTGGAGAAGAGCGTTCATTGCAGAAATTCTCAATATTGATTTAGGTGTAATTATTTTATTAAAAATTTTAATTGTTTTTTTTTCTCAATAAGTTTTTAGAAAACTATTGTTTCACCAACAGAAATTATTTCTGAAATTTCAAAAATTATAATTTATTCTTTTGAAACAGTAATTTCATACAGCTTCAAAATTCTCGAAAAATTGACACAACTTGCACTTTTTTACTGTTTATAAATCTATATGCTGCGTACAGGTAATAGTTTTACAGATTTTTTTCATTTCCAGGAAATTTTTTTTGGAACAGTTTTTCTATCGCCATTTTTACTCCAACTGATCAAAAGTTGAGAGTTTCGCTTTTCTCACAATCTTAGAAACAGTAAAACCAGTAAGAATGACTGAATATTCAGGATGTTTTCTATATTTCATTTGAAAAATTCCAAAATTTTTAAAACCCTTTTTCGGAAATTTTTTGGAAAAAGAGACTTCCCATGGACAATTATATTCAAATTCATAAACTTTTTTTTTGGAAAACCTGAATAATTTTTTTTCTACTTCAATCTTTTGTTCGGATCAGACCTATCTGATATGCTAAACAAAAATAACAAAGAAAAAATAACTACTGTTCCAAAAATTAAAATAGATTTTCAAAGACAGTAAATTTGGGTTGGTGCAGATTGCTGCTTATCAATCAAAAATAGTCACTTTTCGGCTCTATCTGCTTTTAGAGGTGCATTGACAAAGTAGAGGTGCAATGACAAAATGGAGGTGCAATGGACAAAATCCAGGTGCAATGGATAAAACCCAGGTGCAATGGATAAAATCCAGGTGCAATGGTCAAAATGGAGGTGCAATGGATATTATCCACGTGCAATGGTTAAAATGGAGGTGCAATCGTTAAGACGGAAGTAAGATGATCGGAATAGAGATACCATGGCTTGAATGAAGGTAGGATGAAGTAATCATGTTACAATTACTCAAACAGTTGTTCTTGAATGAACTAACACGCTATGAGGCTCAGGTTATTTTTTTACCTTCCCAAGCGCGAGTGTTTTTTTTCATCCGTTTTATTTTCATTCTATTGATGTTCCGTACATAAGTAAGTCACTTTTCTTAAGTTCGTGAGGATTTTCATTAGATAGATATATGACCCTATTTTGTTCCAAAATGTTTTGTATTGTTGACTTATGAGTCCCAGAATTCATTTTCAACAGAGTTTCTGAGACTTTCGTGTAGAATACTCAAATTTTGCGAAACCTGCGGGTTATCGAATCAACGAGCCTGCATGTAATAGCTGGCTGCAAACAAGCAGAAATACCGTGTTAGAGCTTATTATTAACGGAAAAAATTATTTTGAGATCCGGTTCAAGGAAATACAAAAGTAAATTTCGATCATTTTTATAATTATTTTCACTAGCGTTAGAATTGCAAAATTTTGAAGCTGCTCTAAACGCGATTCTCTAGTAAATTTATTAACGTTTGTCAGATGTTTGGTCATACCAGGATTAAACTTTCAAGTCGATGACATCATCCGAAAATTTTGATGAACACTGGAATTTTGAAATGCCTGCGTGCCATAGCTGTTTCAAACTAGTAGGATTTCTTAATTTGATAGTTATTCAAAAGTCTCTTCGCTTGAAAGTGATAAATTTTTTAGACCATTCCATAATAAAAGAATCTATTTTTATGGCGCACTCTGTACTTCAGTTGGATGGACCCAAGAGAAGAGTCTAAGAGTTAGGTCGACCGAAACGAAGGGTCATGAACTCGAATAGACCCAATACGGGTATTTATAAATTGGATGGACCCAGAAGTTCCAATAAACTGCACTGACATGATAAAGTGCTGCTCATTGTTGAAAAGGAATATAGCTTCATGATGTATAAGTATTAACGCTTCAGAAGAACAATAAATATTGGGAGAGCAGGTCCTCAATATCTTTTTTCAGTTAATTGGGAAAGTTGGGTCCATCCAACGTTTAGATCCCGTTTTGGGTTCATTCAATTATTAAACCCTTTTCTTGGGTCTATCCAATTTTGAAAATCAGGTTGGGTCTATCCAGCTCACGTAGAACTGAAAATTTTCGCAAAGTTTTTCAACCCAATGTAAAATAAACCTTGGATGCTATGTAAAATATCCACTTTCTAGGAATCAAATAATGATGCAAGAACGATTGTTACCATCTCGGAAGATGGTAAAAAACTTTGTAATTCGTCTAGCTTTACACGACGATGGGAAAAATTCAACAGGTTTTTTGACATTGCTTTTTTTTAGATGTTGTTGAATGAAAATCCTCACGAACTTAAGAAAAGTGACTTACTTATGTACGGAACATCAATAGAATGAAAATAAAACGGATGAAAAAAAACACTCGCGCTTGGGAAGGTAAAAAAATAACCTGAGCCTCATAGCGTGTTAGTTCATGCAAGAACAACTGTTTGAGTAATTGTAACATGATTACTTCATCCTACCTTCATTCAAGCCATGGTATCTCTATTCCGATCATCTTACTTCCGTCTTAACGATTGCACCTCCATTTTAACCATTGCACGTGGATATTATCCATTGCACCTCCATTTTGACCATTGCACCTGGATTTTATCCATTGCACCTGGGTTTTATCCATTGCACCTGGATTTTGTCCATTGCACCTCCATTTTGTCATTGCACCTCCACTTTGTCAATGCACCTCTAAAAGCAGATAGAGCCCTTTTTTCTCCGAAAAGGTAGAGGCCAAATCTTACCGAAAATCAATTACTGGTACCATTAGAAGCATTTTTTGTGTTCAGAGTGAAATTCTAGCTTGACGTCTTCAGGGTAAAAAAGTGCGATTTTTACAGAAAAATCACTTTTTTCTCAGTTTTTTGAATTTTTCGGCCTGATGCAGCTCGAGATACAACATGAAAATATTTTTAAGTGATTCTACGCATCATTTTACGCCCGAAACCTCTAATAAGAAATTCTATCTGGACGACCGACGGGTCGAGATGAGTATTTGTGAAAAATCCATGAAACTTCTGTTTCAAAAAAATTGAATGTGATTAAGATATAATATAAAATATTATTTCTTCAGTAATGCATTGCTCAGAATAAATTTTTTTTTTCAAAACTTGGAAGCCAAAATTGCCAAAACAAATAATTAACGCAGCAACTCAAACAACAAGAAGATCATTAAAAACTCATTTTACAAACTTTTTGGAACAGTTTTTTTACTGTTTCCAAAATCAATTCAAAAAAAGCATTCATTGTATAGGATGTTTTCAAAAATCTAATTTTTTTTTCATTTTTTGAATTGGAGCAATATCAACTGAAAACCTGGAAATAAATTTTTTTTTTGAAACAGTGAATCTTTACTGTTCCAAATTTTATGCTCGTTTTCTCATAAAATTTTTTACCGGTTAGTGAGATTCATTTTCCACAATAATTAGTTCCAGAAAATCAGTAAAACACAATTTCTAAAAGACAAGTATTTCAGAAACTGATGAATGTTAAATTTGAAAACTTGAAGCAGTAAATTTTACTGTTTCAAGAAAACTCTGGTTTAATGGTCAAAGTTTGATGATCACTATCAAATTTGGTGAGAAAAACCAATGTTCGAACCTAAATTTTTCTCTTTTTAAGATAATTCTGATTCTAACATTTATTCAAAATTGGCAATGTTACAAACTTCTGGTACCCTTCTTGGGTTTTTTTTGAAACGGTAACAATTACTGTTTCAAAATTTTCCAAAGATTTCTTGAATTAGACTCAAACCAATTGGTGGAACTTAACGGCACGCACCTCCTTTATTTGTCGCTGCGGTCCTCAATCCAAAACATCCTCTAATATTTGAATTCCCGCCAAAGTTTTATTTTTTATTTTTGAATATCCGCCAAAATTTTAGATCTTTTGAATTGGCGCCAAGCATTTTTGAATTTTCAAATTCGCGGCGAAAACTTTTAAAGACAAAATCACTGCCAAAACAACTAAAAATTCAATTCCCGCCAAGATATTATGTTTTGAAGTTTCTGGAAAGAGACAGAATTTTCTGGAAGGGATGTCATCAGATGTCATTCGTATACTATGTAAAGATTAAGGCTTGTAAGTGGACGGCGATTTGCCCGTCCGCCCCGTCCGCCGTCCATCCGTTTGCCGTCCGTCTGCATTCTGACGTGACGGTGTATAAAAATTTTATTTCACGTCAACTCACGTACTTTTCTCAATTTTTCGAATTTTTCTACGGTTTTTGGTAAATTATTGCCGAAATTTGGAATTTTTCGGCGAATAAATTAGTAATTGAGTTCTAGAAATGGTTCCAAAAAGAAAAATGCTTGGAAAAAATTTTCTGAAAAAAACCATCCCTCCGGTTTCTGAGGCGGACGGCTAACGGACGGCAAACGGACGGCGGCGGACGGCGGACGGGGGGCGGGTGTCCGAATTTCCCCGTCCGGCAAACAAGCCTTAAAAATTACTTGAATCTTAAAATATGGGTATTTTCGAGTCAGATATCGCCCATCCCATGGAACATAGAGTGAGAGAACTGTATGAAGAAAATATTCTTTTTGACTTTTCTGATCATGAAACAGTAATTTTTCACTGTTTCAGCAAAACTCTTTTCTATTCGGTTAAGGATTTTCTGGGGATTTTTCATTAAAAACAATGTCTCAAAAAAAGTTGATTTATGTGAAACTGGGTGTTTTTCGAAAAAAATGAAACATCGAAAACCTCTAGATAGACTGCTTTAATATACCCAAATATTTGTCCTAGAGTACTTATGAAACAGTGAAAAAAAATTTACATACTGCGACAATTTTTTCGGAAAGATTTTCACTGTTTCATCGGTTTCCTGATGATCATCAATTTTACTACAAACTAGTGAAAAAGCAGTTGTTATCGAAATTGACCGTTTCAAAAAATTCGGAAAGAAAAGTTTTGAGTTTTTAAGACGTTGATATTCTAAATGCCCTTTTTGATAAACTTGTTTTTTTTTCCTGAAAAAAAATAAATATTCAATTCTCGGTCTGAAAGACTGCTGACTGATCAAAAAATGTGGATTCTTCACAATGAGAATTTGGAAACAGGAAGTAAATCAGTTTCCAAAAAAAAACTTTTCTGTGACTTTCTGTGAAAAGACACCATCTCGGAAACAAGTTTAAAATCCTCAAATAGTTCAGAGAAAACTATGAAACAGAAAAAAGTTTACTGTTTCGCCAGTTTTTTTTTCACGATTTCAAAAAAAAAAGTTCGATAAAAACATGCTCATCGGCAAAAATTAAAATATTTTGTTGAGATTAGCACTAAAAAATGTGTTTTTTTGGAAAAAAAAAGTAGAAATTTATCAAAAAGCTATATTATCTGAAGGTTTGAAAAATAAAATAGATGTTTTTTTGAAACAGTAAATTTGTATACATGCCTCACTCTCATACACCACTACCACACAATCTACTTGTCTTTTGTAATAGTTTTACAGATTTCTTTTTTGGCCATTTTTTTGAAACAGTAAAAACTATAATTTTCGGGGGCAGTTCTGGTTTAGGACGGTTCTGATTTATCATAACGTCGTAGTAATAACTTTTGTACTTTCTATCTTGAAAAAAAAACATTCTGAAGTTGAAACGAATTTTGTGATCATATAGCGGACCGACTCATTGCAATAAATCTCAATACAGAACTCCTCAACATTAACTGAAACAGTAATTTTTTTGAAAATGTTTTTTTTTCGAAAGTTTGTTACACTCTTCAAGATTGACTGAATTGACTAAACAGTGTTTTTTATTCACTGTTTCATGAAAAAACTGTAATTTCGTGAAAAATGAAGGTTGTGCTGTTATCCATTGAGTTTCAACAGACTATAAAAAGAGGCTTTATTAAAAGGTTTGCAAAAATTTTTGAATCAGTGAAAATTGTTTTTTATAAACTCACGGGAATTTACTGTAGTTTTTTGAGTTCGTTTTTTTTTTTGAAATTTGGGAAATATTGATCTTGAACCGGAACAATACGAAATTTTGGATTGGAATTTTCTCCAAAATTTTTTGAAACAGTAACTGAAAATTTACCGTTTCAAAAAAAAAGAATCATTTTGAATATTTTTCAAACTCGGTGCGAAGACAAATAGTCCACCAAAAATATTGTCGCCAATCAACCTTAGCAATT
>GL379999.1:134474-172478 GCA_000143925.2 Caenorhabditis brenneri
AATCCAGTCCAAAAAAATCACGTCCCAAAATAAAATCACGTCCCATTAAATCACGTCGAATTTAAATCACGGTCCAATTTAAATGACGTCCCGAATTTAAAATCACGGTCCAATTTAAAATCACGTTCCCGAAATTTAAAAAACTCGGCCTCCAAAAAAAAATAAAATCCGTCATCTGAACTTGATTCCGGCCTCACTAAAATCACGGTCCCAATTTAAAAATAACGGTCCCATTTTCAAAATTACGGTCCCACTTTTTGAACTGTATTTCTCACTTTTGTCGTCTCCGAGTAAGCACATAAGGACTTTTGTTGATAATTCAACTTTGATAGGAGAGCCAGTTTTCTTCAAAAGAAATTTTTAAGCATTAGAAAAAAAACTTCAAGTACTGGAAGAGTGTTTTCGGATAAACCGTAAACAATGCTATCGAAGCCCATAAACTTTTTTCAAAGGGGTCTTCAGGGTGGGTCTCAATAACAGGTGGGCTTCTAATACAAGATGAGCTTCTATGCTTCCAACCTGTTTTTTGAATGACAAAATGTTGTGAAAACGTCGAAAGGGTGAAAGAATACAAAGAATGTTAAGAAAAATCATACTGAAGTCGGGCTTATACTGCAGTGTAGGTCTCTATTAGAGGGTGGGCGTCTATTTTTCAAAAAGTCCCCAGGGTGGGCATCTATTACAGGTGAGTTTCTATTGAAGTGTTTACGGCATCCAAATATAGTCCGTTTCTTATATTCAAGTACTGCGTGTCTTAGGCCTAGAATTATGGGGCTCTAATCGGTTATCTTATAGCGTGGAGGAATCTATTGAAATGAGGGGGGGGGCCTTACTTGAATTATTTTTCAGTTCAAGATGAGTCCCCACGTTTCAAGAATGTTCTTCCACCAAGTAGAGACCCCCCCCCCCATAATCCTAGGCCTAAGCCTCATCATATAATGGGGTTTTTGTTCAAAACTAGCGTCCCATGTTGATTCAAAATCTTCCCGTCAAGTTCAAGATGGGACCGTGGTTTTAAAATTGGGACCGTGATTTTAAATTCGAGACCGTGATTTTAAATTCGGGACCGTGATTTTAAAATTGGGACCGTGATTTTAAAATTGGGACCGTGATTTTAAAATTGGGACCGTGATTTTAAATTTGGGACCGTGATTTTAAAATTGGGACCGTGATTTTATTTTTGGGACCGTGATTTTATTTTTGGGACCGTGATTTTTTTCTGGAACCGTGTTTTTGTGGATGGGACCGTGATTTTAGAACAGTGCCAAACTGTTTACTCAATTTTGTGATTATAGTGAAATCGCGAGAAACCACAACCAAGTTTCCAGTTTATTCTTAAAGGCGCAGCTTCTTGAGTCTCGTTTCGACCGCTTGCACATAACTCGATCCAGGCCTGTATCGGAAAAAACAGCTAGCGGTCCAAACGAGACCCAAGAAGCTGCGCCTTTGAAATTAAACATTTTCCTCGAGAAATTGTACTGGAAATAGTTTGAAACCGTTTTCTTTTGAGAAAAAAATTTGAAGTGAAACAGTAAAAAATTACGTTTTCAAAGATTTTGATAAAATTTGAGTTTTCTGAAAAAACGCATTGCTTTGCTAAAAAATATTCGGAAATGCTCCTGTTGCATGCGAAAGTAAGTTGTTTTATCACATACTTTCTTATACCAACTTGGCATTTTTGTCTGAAACATTTTTGACACTGTTCTCAAAAAATGGAAAAAACTTTTTCACTGTTTCTATCAACATTTATTTTCTTGATTTGTGGAATTTTGACAATTCGACGTAGAAAAGTGGTTGTGAATAATAAATTTCATTCTCAAACAGCTAAAAAAATTACTGTTTCAAAATTTTTCTGGAAAAAATTTGAATCTCGTAAAAAATAGTCCATCACTCTGCTTAAGACGGTTCTCAAAAAGTTCCTGTTTCATGAGAAAAAAAAGTTTATTTTATTAGATGCTTTTATCAATAATCAGTAACGCAGCCGCAACCTTATCAAAAATCAAAAATTATTTTTTATCACAAAAAAAATTGGAAACAGTAAAAAAAACTTCCAATATTTTTAAAGTAAGTTTTGAACTTCTTCGAAAAATTGATTTTGGTGCCTAGAAAAGTCAAGTTTCGGGAGAAAATCAATAGTTTAATGAAACTGTTTTCTCTAAAAATTTGTGAACCAGCATAGCAAATTTTTTTACTGTATCAAAAAAAGTTGAGTTTTTTGTTCGAAACATTTAAAATTAGTCTGTGAGACGGTGGTAAATTCAAGAACAATTTGATTTGCTGAATTCCGCAACCTCAAAAATTTTAACTGTTTCAAAAAAATATTTGCAAAAATAATAGAAACGATTTTAATTGTTCTGTTTTAGAACTGTCCCGTATTAGAACTTTCCGGTCCAGAACCAAGCCATATTCAAGCTCCCAGTTGCGACTCGAGGTTGAAATTTTGTACAGAATATGACATTGTGGCCCTAAACATTTCCACAATTTTTCGAGTTTTCAGGTACTTCGGAAGTACCCGGTTCTAATCCGGCCAGTTCTAATACGGGTCAGTTCTGATGCGGCCAGTTCTAATGCGGGGTAGCACCTTAACTGAAACAGTATTTTTTTTTCAATTTTTGAAAAATCATATTTTTTCACTGTTTCTACCGAAAATTGTTGCCTCGGCTGTTGGATCAAATAGTAGTTTGAAACTGTTTTCTTTTGAAAAAAATTGAAGTGAAACAGTGAAAAATTTTTAATTTTTCATAAAATTAGAGTTTTCTCAAAAACCAATTTCATTGCCAAAAAACCCAAAAAAAATTTCTGTTTCAAGGAAAAATTTATTTGAATACATGTTTTTATCAATAATCACTTAGCAAGTTCCTGTTTTGAAATAATTAAAAAATATTTTGAAAATATTTTTGAAATAGTTTTAAAAAATGTTTTCAAAAAAATGGTTTTTTGGTTTTTTGTTTTGAATTTCAATGAGAGAGGTTTTTTTTGAAACAGGGAAATTATTCACTGTTTCTATCAACATGTATTTTCACGACTTTTGGAATTTTGTTAAACCATTCCATGCATTGTAAAATGAATATTTTGTAAAAAATCAATTTCATCTTGGGCTTGGTCTCGTCACGAAACACTACTCTAGCAGTGGTGGCAGTCACTTTTTGTCACGGGACTGGACATCTAAAAGTCTCATGCGCCTTTGAAAACGTTTGGTAGTGTACTGTATTTTTATAGTAGTTAAAAAATTACTGTTTCAAAAATTTTCTGGAAAAAAGTTGAATTTTTTAAAGATTAATCCATCACTCTGTTTGAAACGGTATTCAAAATCTTCCTATTTCATAAATAAAATGTTTATTTTATTACATGATCACTTTCACAGTTATGTGTGAAAATTTTTTTGAAACAGTAATTTTTTGGAATCAGTTTCAGAAGGAATTTTCAGTCAAATAATTTTTTTTTACTGTTTCAAAAAAAATTATTTTTCAGAAAACGAATTCCAAAAAATGATTCAGACGTGAAACCCTCTGGGAAAAAAACTAGCCGAAATTTTCTGGAAAACTCAAAAAAAGTTCCAAAACGAAAAAATTCCCCGTTAACCTGAGGGCACCCCAGAAACGTGGAAATGTCAAATCGATCGATTTTTCCGGAAAATTCAAAAAATCAATCAATATTCTTCAACATTCGACGGGGCTAATGATGTTTGCGTTCATTTTGCTCATCTCCACCGTTCTGGCCGTTTCGTCGACGATTGTGTTTCAATGCGCCACGGCGAATCGATCGAATCAACACAGGAAATCATCAAAAGCGCAAAAGGTGAGAGAGGATATCCGGATATACGGATGGACAGATGGTCATCTGGTCATCTGGATATCTAGATGTTTAGGAGGACATCTGGACATATGGACACCCGGATATTCAGATGTTTTAGTGGAAATCTAGACTGGATGGACAAATGGACATCCGGACACCCAGATGTTCAGGTGGACATCTGGACATCTAGATGTCTGGACAGAAAGATAGACGTTTGGAAATCTGGACATCTGGACGGACATCAAGATGGATATCTGGATGTCTGGATATACAGATGGAAACCTGGACATCCGGACACCAAGATGTTTCTGTGAACATCTGGGTATCTGGATATCTGGGTACACAGATGGACTTCAGGTTCCCCACGTCCAAAAGCCGGGCTGTCTGTCTGTCTGTTTGTCTCTCTGTCCACTTTTTCAGGTGTCCAGATATTAGGACATCCTGACATCCGAACATTTGAACAGACAAAAGTCTAGACCTCATGTCTGTCTGCCCAGTTGTCCTGCTGTCCAGATATCCCCTGGACATCCGGACATCTGGACATCTGGATATGTAGACGTCCGAGTGGACATCCAGACAGAAACCGGGAAACCCGGATTCTCCCAAAGTCTGTCTGTCCACAATTCCAGGTGTCCGGATGTCCACTAATGGACATCCGGATATATAGACAATCGTACAGACGAATATCTGGGTCAATTGTCTGTCTGTACAGGGTACCAGAGGTCCAGATATCCACCTGGACATCCGGACATCTGGCCACCTGAATGACTTGATGTTCGGATACACAGATGGACAGACGGATATTCGGATACCCGGATATACAGACACACGCAACCCTAGATCTCTGTCTTTCCAGATTTCCCCAGGTCCAGATGTTCAACACCCCAATCCCTTCTATTTCCAGACCACCAAACCGTCGTCCCGTAAATCGAGTCGATCCCGAAAGAGTAGTCGAAGTGGGCGGTCCTCCAAATCCACCAAATCCTCAGCCAGATCCTCCTCGAAATCTGGAAAATCTTCGAAAAGATTCTCCAAAAAATCTTCAGTGAAATCCAAAAAATTGAAGAAGAATCCGGTGGGAAATAGTAATGTGAGTTGGAAATTCGAGGGTATCTCGGAAGTGGGCGGAGCTAGGAAAAAGTTGTCAACTGCAGAATTGTTTAAAATTAAATTTGGAGCAACTTTGCAGTCGACAACTTTTTTCTAGCTCCGCTCACTTTTGAGATATGCGCCTTTAAAGTGGGAGCACCCACCGAACTAGACGCAGACAGCTAGACTGCATTCTTCTCTGCGTCTCTTGCTCTCATCTTTGTTGTGAGTAACATTGCTTCAGTATGTTTAAGCCAAATTAAGCCTATAATGAGAGCCGCGGAGGTGGAAGAGACGCAGAGAAACTAGCAATCTAGCTGTCTGCGTCTCATCTGAGGCGACACTCTATCTTTGGAAGCGCATATCTCAAAAAGGGGCGGAGCTAGAGAAAAGCTGTCAGTTACTGACTTGCTTAGAATAAAATTTGGAGAAACTTTGCAATTGATAACTTTTTTCTAGCTCCGCCCCTTTTCGAGATATGCGCCTTTAAAAATTCTGCAACCGATTTTAGCCGGTCCTAGGCCGTTTTTCGCCGTTTTTCCTCGGATTTTCGAAATTTTACCAAGATTTCTCACGAAAACCTTATCCTAATAAGAATTTTCCAGAAAAAAGTGCAAGCCGCCATCCTAGCCGACCAAAAAGCGGCTCAAGACGCCACCATGAATCCATCTCTGAAGGAGGAGGGACCAGAGGGCACCCCCCGGAATGAGAGTTCAAAAGTGTCGTACACAAATGTCCGGGTCATCCCTCATGAGATGCATTTCCCAACAATTGGTGGCCTAAAACACGTTCGAATCAAGAATTCGACCGGGAAACGGGTGGCTTTTATGGTGAAGTGTTCGGATAACGTGTTGTTCAGTATTAATCCGGTGTATGGGGTGATTGATTCGGAGAAGGATGCTCAGATTAACATTTTGAGAGAGAATGGAGAGCATAAGAGTGATAAATTGGTGATTATCACTACGGCGGTGGGTTCTTTTTGAAAAAAAAAAAATTTTTTTTTTTTTTTTTGAAATAATTTCTACTGTTTCAAAAAAATGTAGATTTTTCATTCGAAATCATGATTCTTTATCATCTTTACAATCGAAAAAAAATTTTGCTGACTGATTCAAAGCTTTTTTCACAATTTCAAAAAAAAAATTTTATATTACTTTTTTGTTTCGTTCACCTCTTTTTTTTTTGAAAATTTAGTTTTTTTTTACTGTTTCAAATTTTTTTAGGAGTAAACAGTTATGACAAGTCTTTAGTGCACTGATTCATTTTTTACCTTTTGTACAGAATTTTTTTTAACTGTTTCAACACGGTGAATTTTTTTGTACGTGTTTTCAAAAGGTTTCATTCGCGGGCTCTGTCTTACTGTATGGTCGCATGCCAACTGCGGCGCGACTCGGCGATACGTAGTCACTTGCCTCAATTTGTTGAAAAATTAAAAAATCAGGGCCTAAGCTTTTTTTGAATCTCTTCTATATACTAAAGGAATAGCTCTGTGTGTGTGTGTGTGCCGCACTTATCACTGAATAACTTTTGTACCCCTCGACCGTTTCCTATAATATTTGGCATGTAGTCATGGGTCACCGAGCGCTTCAATTCTATAAAGTTTGGAGCACGGGTTACTGTAGGATTACGGTAGCTACAGTAACCAGATAACTCAGCAATAGCTAGAAAACGGGTTCGAAGTGCGCAGAATTGTTCCATTTTTTGCATGCATTATCTTAGGGACCCCAATAGTACACCGACAAAAAATGGTGGAGATTACTGTAGGATTACGGTAGTTACGGTACTCCGAAAACTCAACTGGCAAGCTCTCGATGGATAACCTTCCAGAACATTCTCCTTCTCTCCAGAAACTTCTAGAAACTTCCAGAGCTTCCAGAAACTTCTAGAATGTTCTAGAAACTTTCAGAAACTTCTAGAATGTTCCAGAAACTTCTAGAAACTTTCAGAAACTTTTGAAAACTTCCAGAAACGTCAAAACATTTGATTATTTTGGCGGGAATTCGAATTTTCAAAATTTTTGGCGGGAATTCAAGTTTTCGAAATTTTTCGCGGGAACTCAAATTAGCAACACTTTTGGAACATTAAGGAGGCGTAGGGTGCATCACTGCTCAATAATCAAAAATGAGTTTAACCGTGGCAACTTAACCCCCCATTGAGGAGCGCAGCGACGAACTAAAAGGAGGTGAGCCGCCGTAGGCGGCGCCACCGACTGGTTAAATTACAATATTAACAGAATTCGATTGAAATTTGTTACTGAAAAATGCTCTGGAAACATGGTGCGCGCTCCTTCAGCTTAAGCGCGGCTTACTGTCAGAATTTAAAGAGGCAATACGAAATTTTTAAAGGTCCGTGTGAGATAGAGCGTAAAAACCGAGAAAAAAAATTGTACGTACAAAAAAATTTACCGTGTTTCAACAATTATTTTGAATAGGAACAATTTGTACCTTTTTATTTTTACCCCTTTGGAAAGTGTCGTTTCCTCTATATACTAAAAAAAAGTTTTTCAGAAGTTTTTTACTGTTTCAGCTTTGAAACGGAAAAATTACAAAAGTCATATAAAATGGTTACGTAGTGAATAATCCCGAAAAAAAATGTTCATTGATTCAATTTTTTTGCTTTCAGCCCAATTGTCATCTAGTACACTCATAAATAGTTTGTTCCGAGCCGACCGTTTTTTTTTAGAAAAACAAGTATTTTTACTTTTTCAAAATATTTTTCGAAAAATCCGAAAACCCTGTCAGTTCATGATGGATGATTTTGTCCTACACAAATTGATCAAAAATGCCCCCAAAATATTGAAGAGAAAAATTGAAACAGTAATTTCTCTTCACTGTTCCAAAGAAATATTTGGGTTACAACAAAATCCGTCTATACAATTTGCACAAAAAGTTTTTTCAGCACCTGGACAAGAAGAAGTCACCGGAGCAGACGTTCGCCAGTCTTCACAAGAACAACTCGCACAACTACAGTATCAATGTCGTCCCCCTTCTCACTCAATGATCAGACTATGAAAAACTCTATTCGGGATTTTAAAAATAAATATTTTATTTATGGAAGTTTATTTACTGTTTCAGAATTTTTTGACAGAAAACAATTTTCGAGTGACGTTTAGTTATGCTAGGACAGATGCAAAAAATGTTTTTGAGAAATAAAATCGACTTTCACTGTTTCAAATATTGTCTTGAACATGAACAGTTTTATCTTTTTGTTCGGAGCGTCATCTTTTCCACAGAAACGTTTTAAAAATTCAATTTTGAAACGGGAAAATTTACAAAAAGCCTTTAGAAAAATGGATTTTCATAGACCAAAACCGAAAGAGTTTTTACTGTTTCAAGAACTTTCCTAGCTAAATTGCTTGGTTTTTTTTTTGTTAATCTAATCTACTTTTTTTCAGATAAATTCAGTTTTTCACTTTTCAAAAATATTTTTATCAGGAAAAAGTATATTCTCATTAATCTATTGGCTTCTCTGATTTAGGAAAATTTTTTACTGTTTCGAAGTTTTTTATCAGAAAAGTAATTTGTAGTTTGCCTAATTCAGTTATCATACTTGAAAAAAAAATTTTGGACCAGTTAAAAAATGTTTACTGTTTCAGTATTTCCAATAGCACAACTGTTTTGCTTTCTGCTTAATACAGTACTTCAATATAATTTTACCCTTGAAAAAAAAAATTTTCAGACATTAAAAAGATTGGTTAAAAAATATTCCAGAAAAACTAACAAGAGTTTTCACTGTTTCAAAAATCAAGTAAAAATATTTGTTTAATTTGTCTTCTATTCTGTTCCTGATAAGTTTTTGCTGTTTCAATAATTTCAATGGCATAACTGTTTTACTTCTTGCTTGATTTGGTCACCATATTCGATCTAAACATAATTTTAAAATTATTTGAAAATGTTTGAAAAGTTTTTTATTTCGTTGGAAAACTAAATTATTTAGAAATTTTTGCTCTGTTTCCCAAATACCCCAGAAGTATTCTCAACTATATTTTTTTGTTGGATGCGCTTGAAGCAGGAATAGATGTTTGTTAATAAAATGTTCAGGATTTTTTATTCAGAAATTTTTTTTGAAACAGTAATAGTTTTTCTAATTACCTGCATTTTTCTTACGCCTGGCCTACTCAGATTGATTAAAAATGGATCAATACATTGAAGAAAAAACTTAAAACAGTAAATAATTTCACTGTTTCAAAGAAATATTAGGTTACAAAAAAACCCGCTAATATAATTTGCACAACAAGTTTTTTCAGCATCTGGACAAGCAGAAGTCACCGGAGCAGACGTTCGCCAGTCTTCACAAAAACAACTCGCACAACTACAGTATCAATGTTGTCCCCCTTCTTACTCAATGATCAGACTATAGAAAATCTCTATTCGGGATTGATAAAATAAATTTTTTATTTATTGAAAAAAAGTTTTTACTGTTTCAGATTTTTTCGACAGAAAACAATTTTCGAGTGACGTTTGGTTATGCTAGGACAGATGCAAAAAAATGTTTTTGAGAAATAAAATCGACTTTTACTGTCAAATATTTTCTTGAACATGAACTGTTTTTTCTTTTTATTCAGAGCGTCATCTTTTCCACAGAAAAATGAAAAAAAAATGATTTTAAAAGTTTTTTACTGATTCAGTCTTGAAAAAGAAAAGATTACAAAAATTCTTTTGAAAATAGGATATTTAGAGACCAAAGCCGAATGGTTTTTTTACTGTTTCAAGAACATTCCTAGCAAATTTGCGTCGTTTTTTTTTTGCTAGATACAACCAAATGTTTTTGGGAAATTCTAATTGTTCACTTTTCGAAAAAATTTCCAACTTTTTCAAAATATGAATAAGGAAAATGTATATTCTCATTAATCTATCTTTGCTCTCTTTCTGATTTAAGAAAATTTTTAACTGTTTCGAAGTTTTCCTTCATAATATTCACTTGTAGTTTGAATAATTCAGTTATCATATAAAAAAAACTTTTGGATCAGTAAAAAAAGTTTTTTTTTACTGTTTCAGTATTTTCTAGAGCATAACTGTTTTGCTTCGTGCTTAATACAGTACTTCAATATAATTTTTCCTTTAAAAACAATTTTCAGACTTTAAAAAGATTGTTTCAAAAACATATTTCAGAAAAACTATTTTTTTTCTGTTTCAAAAATTTCAATAGCATAACAGTTTTTCTTTTTGCTTGATCTGGTCACAATATTCAATTCAAACATAATTTCAAAATTATTTGAAAATGTTCGAAAAGTTTTTTATTCCGTTGGAAAACTAAATTATTTAGAAATTTTTTCCCGTTTCCAAAATATCCTAAAAGTAATCTCACCTTAATTTCCTGTTGCATTAGGGTGTCGCATTAAGTTTATAATATAAGTTATCAGAATTTTTGTTCAGAAAATTTTTTTGAAACAGTAACAGTTTTTAAAATTACCTGCATTTTTCTTACGCCCCTTCTACACACATTGATTGAAGAATGCCCCAAAATATTGATGAAAAAAAGTGAAACAGAAAAAATGTTCACTGTTTCAAAGAAATATTTGGGTTACAACAAAATCCGCCAGTATAATTTTTACAAAAAGTTTTTTCAGCACCTGGACAAGAAGAAGTCACCGGAGCAGACGTTCGCCAGTCTTCACAAAAACAACTCGCACAACTACAGTATCAATGTTGTCCCCCTTCTTACTCAATGATCAGACTATGAAAAAACTCTATTTGGGATTTTAGAAATAAATATTTTATTTATGAAAAAAAACATTTTTTACTGTTACAAAATTTTTTGACAGAGAAACATTTTCGAGTGAAATTTAGTACAATGACTATGGATGTTCAAAAAAAAATTTGGAAAATAATACTGACTCTTACTGTTTCAAATGTTTTCTTGAACGGTAACATTTTCACCTTTATATTCGGAGTGCTTTTCAATTTTAAAACTGGAAAAATTACAAAAATCATTTAAAAGATATAATATATTTAGAGAGCAAAAACATATATTTTTGATATTTAGAGAGCAAAACCGAAAAGTTTTTTAGTGTTTCAAGAACTTTCCTATCAAATCTACTTCGTTTTTTTCTGCTCGATCCAATCCATATTTTCTGGAAAATTTCAATTTTTTACTGTTTCAAAAAACATTTTTAAGACAGGAACATGTATATTCTCATTAATTTCTCCTCGCTCTCTCTGTTTTAGGAAATTTTTTTACTGTTTCGAAGTTTTCCATCATAAAACTCATTTGTAGTTTGCCTAATTACGCCATCACCTTATCAAAACATTTGAATCAGTAAAAAATTTACTGTTTCAATATTTTCAATAGCATAACTGTCCTGCATTTTTCTTAATACAGTACTTCAATATAATTTTACCTTTAAAAAACAAAGGTCTTTCAAACTTTAAGAGGACTGATTGATTAAAAATGCACCAATGCAAAATGCACCTTGAAAAAAAATGTTTTTCAGACTTTGAAAAGGTTGTTCCATAAAAATACTTCAGAAAAAAAACAAGATTTTTTACTGTTTCAAAAATTTGAATAGCATAACAGTTTTTTTTTTTGCTTGATTTGGTCATAATATTCAATTCAAACATAATTTTAAAATTATTTGAAAATGTTTGAAAATGTTAAATGTTTGGTTTCTACATGTATGAGGAGTAGCAAAAAATTATTCAAAACCACTGGTTTGGAAAATTTTTTGAAACAGTAGAAAAACCAGAAGGTTTCCGCCGCTTCGCGGCTTCAACCTTCTGGGTTCACGTTAATTTTTGAGAATAGTTCTTTTCGTAAAACTTTTTCTCAGTGAGTCTGAGCCCTATCTTAGCAGAGAGGTCCCTCGGACTCAAAATGAAAAATGAAAAACAGCGGCATCAATATTGAAATGAGCTTTTTCGATATGTGAAAACCCTGTGCAAATCGGACAAAACCTGAATGAGCTAGGCTCGATGAGGGACAGACAAACAACATACACACAGAAAAGTTGTTTTATAATAATAATAAGATGTTCCAAAAAACTTTTTTTTCAACTCGAAAAAATGTTCTGTTTCAAAAAAACGTGTCGAATTGAATATAATCAGCATGCCATTTTCATACCATAAAGCATCTTTCAGCACCTGGACAAGAAAAAGTCACCGGAGCAGACGTTCGCCAGTCTCCACAAAAACAACTCGCACAGCTACAGTATCAATGTTGTCCCCCTTCTTACTCAATGATCAGACTATGAAAAACTCTATTCGGGATTTTAAAAATAAATATTTTATTTATGAAAAAAAAATGTTTACTGTTTCGAAACTTTATGAGTAGAAACAATTCTCATCTGACATTTAGTGTGTACTGGAATGTTAATCAATCTGCCATCAAGTTGTTGTGCAAAAAAAATATTTTCTACTGTTTCAAAGTTTTTTGGGAAATTTCGGAACCCGGAAATACTTTGCTGATGACGAATTGACATAATTTAGCAAGAAAAAAAATGCAAGAAAATTATTGTTTACTGTTTCAAAAATATTCTAATAAATTTCATGAAAGAGAGTGCCTGGATAGTGTTGTGATTCTTTTGAAACTACCTCAGGTTACTTGAAAAAGAAATCTACGATGAGAAGGCATTGTGGCTTCTCGAGCAAATCACTGGTTCCACGCCAGAAAGCAAGGTCCCATATAAGACCCTGTGGCCCCGAGCGTCCCATCAATGAAGAAGACGGTCCCATGGTCGAACCAGAGGTTCCATGATTCGTAAAGGAAAATAGGAATTATTTTTGAGGACCGTTTTCTTTGGGACCTGTGTTTTTGTTATGGGACCATTGTGTTTTTTTTATGACCACCGTGTCTCATGCGACCAGTGATTTGCCCAAAGGACCTCCTAAAACGGGAAAGATCCAAAATTGTTTACTGTTTCAAAAAAAAATTTCGATGAGAATTACCTGGAATTTTCATTAATCCTCTTACGTTCTCCACTAACAATAATTTTCCTTACTGCTCCAATGTTTTATGCCGGGGACATTAGCGGTTCACATTTGCTCATCAATTTGGATCAAGTGTTTTTTTTCTAAAAACTATTTTTTTAACTGTTTCAAAAATATTTAGGAAAGCAATAGTTTATTGCCTGTTACTAACTAGTGGTTCCTAGCAATGCATTTCTGTTCGAAAAATGTTTATAGAAACAAGAATATTTTCATAAAAAGAAGTGTCTGAATATTGTAAAAAGCTCTTTTCATCCTCAATTGAAATTCTTTTTTTTTATTTCTCTTCACTGTTTCAAAAAATTTTTGAGAGAAAAACGGTCAAATTTAAATTGATTCACATCTCGATGGTGGATTTTCAGAAAAAATTACTACAAAACTTACGGTAGATTTTTTCCAAAACGAAAAATGTTTTTTGCTGATTCAAAAAGAGACTTCAAAAGAGTGCACCCTTTATCGCCCTTAAAATTCCCCTACGCATGAGAGTTCCCATTCTCTTTAAGGATTCAACTGGAACCAGTAAGTTTTCGAAAAAAAAATTATTTCGGAAATGATTTTGAAACAGTGAGAATTTTATTCAGAAAAAAATTCTTTTAAAAAATTGTTCTGTTTTAAAATTATATATCAAGCAGAGGAGAGCGGCTTTGATATTCGTTTGATCTTTCGATTCCGCGAAAATATTTTTTACGGTTTCAATATTTTCAATTTTGCTTCCATTCTGTTCATAATAAGTTTCTACTGTTTTGATAATTTCAGTAGCCGAACTCCTTCGCTTTTTGTTTAGTTCGATCACAATCCATGTACATATATTTTTTAGAAATTATCTGAAAATGTTCGAAAAGTTCTGTAGTTCGTTGGAAAACTAAATTATTCGGAAAATTTTTTTCTGTTTCCAAAAAATCCTGCAAGTAATCTCAGTCAAGCTTTTTGTTCCATTAGCTTGTGGCATCAAGAATATGTTTATAATTAAAATTCTCAAAATTTTTTGTTCAGAAAACTTTTTTGGAACAGTAACAGTTTTTGAAAATACCTGCACTTTTCTTACGCCTGTCCTACACAACTTGATCGAAAATGCCCCATATAATTGACGAAAAAATATGAAACAGTAAATAATTTTACTGTTTCAAAGAAATATTCGGATTACAAGAAACTCCGTTAATATGATTTGCACACAATTTTTTTCAGCACCTGGGCAAAAGAAAGTCACCGGAGCAGACATTCACCAGTCTCCACAAAAACAACTCGCACAACTACAGTATAACGTTTTTTTTACTGTTTCAAAATTTTTTGACAGAAAACAATTTTCGAGTGACCTTTAGTCCTAACAGAATGGTTGCTAAAAAATACTTTCGCGAAGTAAATTTGATTCTTACTGTTTCACAAAAAATTTTGAAACATTACAAACATCCGGAAACCCTTTGATAGTCAGTCTCTGATAGATTTTCCAACAAGTTTCCATAATTTTTCCTAACAAAGCACTTGTTGTTAATTACAAGACCGCCGCGCCTTCGGCGCTTCAGTCTTGTTTTGTTCGCCGCCCTGCGGCTCACTTTTTACATATGGTGTTCGCGGCTTTGCCGCTCACTATTCAAGAAAAGGTCACGGTATTTTTTAACTCGTGAATCTGCTGATGCCGAGACTGACAAACAAATAAACAAAAAATAAATCATTCTTTTATATAAAACGCCCGTGGATTCTGTCCGTTTTTCCGGGATCTGTCCGGATGTCGGCAGAATGAGAAGAAAGAGGAAGTTCACGAGCAAAAGTTGAACTTGGGACCTTTTGAACGATATTCACGTGTTTTCCCTACTGCGGTAAACCCACACAAAATTTATGGAGCGAAAAGAAATAGATAAAAGAAAGCTCACGTGAACACGCTGAATATAATTTGAAATATTTGTGAACATGCCATTTATAGTGAGCGGCGTAGCCGCGAACAGTCCAGACTGCAAATGCGCCGGAGGCTCATGGGCAGGCTGGTAAATAAATAAATATATTTACACACATCCCTCACGTCGTTCTTTTATTATAAGAATGATTTGATTCGATATTTTTCATTTAATTTTTTTTACTGTTTCAAATTTTTCGTGTAAAAAATACCTGGAATGTTAATCAATCTACCATCAATAAGGCTTGTTTGGCGGACGGGCAAATTTGGACGACCGCCGTCCGTCCGCCTCAAAAACCGGAGGAAGGTTTTTTTTCAGAAAATTTTTTTGTCGCAGTCTTCTTTTTTGAACAATTTCTAGAGCTCAATTGTGGATTGATAACAGAGGAAATTGAATTTTCCGAGAAAATTGATCAAAAATCGAGAAAATTTCGAAAAATTGAGAAAAGTCCGTGAGTTGACGTGAAATAAAAGTTTTATACACCGTCACGTCAGAATGCAGACGGACGGCAAACGGACGGACGGCGGACGGGGGCGGACGGACAAATCGCCGTCCAAATACAAGCCTTAACCATCCAGTTTTTGTGCAAAAAAAATATTTTCTACTGTTTCAAAGTTTTTTGGGAAATTTTGGAACCCGGAAATATTTTGCTAATTACGAATTTTCATTATTTAGCAAGAAAAAAATTTAATTCAAAAAATATGTTTTACTGTTTCAAAAATATCCTCACAAATTTCATGAAGGAGAGTGCCTTGATAGTCAACGAACTTTTTTTGACACCCCTTCAGGTTACATGAAAAGCAATTCTACGTTAAAAAAATTGTGGCTTTCCGGTGATAAAGTCCCTTTGAACAAATCACTGGTCCCACGCCAGAAATTATGGCCCCAAAAGAGGAAAGGTCTCATATGGAACCTGATGGTCCCGAGCGGTCCCATCAATGAAGAAGACGGTCCCAATCTCGGACCAGATGCCCCATAATTTGTAAAGAAAAACAGGAATTAGTTGTGAGGACCGTTCTTTTTGGGAACTGTCTTTTTGTTATAGGACCATTGTGCTTTTTTTGGGACGAGTCATTTTTCCGAAAGACAATAAAACCGAGAAAATGTGTTTACTGTTTCAAAATTTTTCTGATAAAAAAACCTGGAATATTTATTAATTCTCTTACGTTCTCCACTAACAATAATTTTTTTTACTGCTTCAATATTTTACGCCGGGGGAAAGAGCGGTTTACATTTGCTCATCGATTTGGATCAAGTGTTTTTTTTTTCAAAAAATTATTTTTTTACTGTTTCAACAAAATTTGGGAAAACAATTTTTTTTTGTTTTACTCATTTGTGGTTCCTTGCAATATTTCTATGTTCAAAAAATGTTTATAGAAACAAAAATATTTTCATAAAAGAAGGTGTCTGGATATTGTAATAAACTCTTTTTATCCTCAATAATGGAAAAAAAAACACTTTTTTCGCTGAAATTTTTTTTTACTGTTTCAAAAAATTACTGAGAGAAAAATGCTCAAATTTAGATTGATTGAAATCACGATGGAAGGGTGGATTTTCAAAAAAAATGTTAGTTCGAAATATCTACGGACTTACAGTTTTATCCCAAACAAATTTAGTTTTTACTAATTCAAAAATATTTTCTGAAGTTGTTCCTACCCAGATTTTCATAAAATGAGAGTTTTTGAATAGTAGAAACTGTATTAAATCTTTTGTTGTTTAAAGATTCAAGTAGGATCAGTCAGTTTTCGAAAAAATGGCTTCGGAAATTATTTTCGAACAGTGAAATTTTTATTCTGACAAAAAATTCTTTTTGAAAATTTTCTGCTTCAAAAAAATTGTATACCAAGAAGAGAAGCGCGGTTTTGATAATTCGTTGTTCATATTGGATTTTTTTAGTTCCGTGAAAAAATATTTTTTTACTGTTTCAAATAAAGCTCCTATTTTGTTTCCTTACTGAATTTTCGATGTAATTTTGCCTAAACATTTTTTACTGTTTCAAAAAAATTTAGGAAAAAATAAGTGTTTTGATGCATTTAGTGACTTCATCTCCATCAGTTCTTTTTTTACTGTTTCACATTTTGTTTTCATTATTCGGCTTGTCAAGTCAGCCAATTTTGTTGATTCATATTAGACGACTACGAGCCCCATTGATGACAACGTCCGCCACGTTGAAAAAACTCGACCAGCAAGCGTGGCCTAGCTTTCATCAACGTGGCAGACGACGTCATCAATATAGCGCGTAACTAACTGCTATATGAGGCTAATAAGTTTTTTACTGTTTCGAAATATTTCAAACATGTATCAATCGTGATATGAACAGTACTGTAATTTCTTTTCGATTGTTGATAAAATGGCTGACGATAAGTGAATATTGAGAATGAAATTATTAAATTTTTACTGTTCCAGAGATTGTTTTTGAAAATATTCAAGTATGTTTTTTGGTGTATCTGAACTAGAAAAATTATTTTAAAAAAATAATATTTGATTATAACGATCTGAAAGAAACGTAATAGCAAGAAAATTTCCTGAAACAATAGTTTGGAAAATTTTTGGAACAGTATTTATTTCCAAATTTTCTGTTTTTTTTTCGAAATAGCATAGTGAACACATATTAATATAAGAAAGTCCCAAAATATGTTGAAGGAAAAATTTGGAACAGTAATTTTTTACTGTTTCGAAAATTTTTTGAAAAAATATTTTGCTTCCGAAAACTATTATACCGCGCATTTTTCGATTTTATGGCACATTAATTCACGATAAACTTTTTTGTACGTGTTTTCAAACGGTTTCATTCGCAGACTCTGTCTTACTGTAGGGTCGCATGCCAACTGCGTGGCGACTCAGCGATACGTAGGCATTTGCCTCACTTCGTTGAAAAATTGAAAAATTAGGGCTCTAATTGAATTGAATAAAACGTTTACTTCGCACCATGTTGAATACAATATTGGCAAAATTTGATCGAAAGTTATTACTGAAAAGTGCTCTGGAAACATGGTGCGCGCCCCTTCGGCTTACTGTCAGATTTTAAAAACGCAGTATGAAATTTGCAAAGTACGTGTGAGATGGAGCGTAGAAACCGAGTAAAAAATTGTCCGTTCAAAAAATTTATCGTGAGTTTTGATCCGTTATCTGGAACATGAATAATGAAATATTTTTTCTAATAACGCAAAAAATTTTTTTACTGTTTCGAGGAACAGTAGGGTGACTACACAAGTTACCGATGCAATTCATTATTGAAAAAAAGAAGCAATTTTGAAAAACCATGTTTTTACTCTTTCAAATTTTTTTTGTAAGAAGATAATACTGGTTTTCAGTCTGCTACATGATACTAAACGGCAAACTGTTTTGATGAAAAAAAAATTAACTGTTTCTAATTTTTCTAAGGCAGTAAAAATGTTCTTTGTACTCTGATCAGTTTCAAATAGCCATCCTTATTAGGACCCGGAAATTTACCGCGAGTGTTGGAAGATCAACTAAATTTTGTGCTCCAGGGTCATATTGAGCATAAAACCAGTAGTTGTGGGGTTTTGAAGCATTTTTAAATGTTGTGATTAATTTTCAATCAAAAATGTGAAATTTTCCAAAAAAGTGCAACTTTTTTCCAAAAAAAAAACGTTTTTCGGATCCGGGCTGCAGGCCTATAACTAGGAATTGAGATTTTTGGAATTTTTTTCACTGTTGCAAAATTTCTCTTCGCAAAACTATTTTTTGTATACGTAATTCTATCATTCCAAATGTTGAAGGATTTCGGAAAAATTTACTGTTTCAAAAATTATAAAAATTTGTGGAAGGTTTAAAAAATGGGATAACTCTGTGAGTAGGTTTGTAATGAATTTTCAGAAAAAAGGATTTTTTCTAAAAAAAAAGTTTTTTTCGCTGTTTCAATATTTTTTCCCCACGAAATCGTTCAGATATTTACTCAATTCGCCAACTTATTGCCCAATTTCAGAGTGTCTCTCAAAAATGTTTTCGAAAATTCAAAAAAGCAGTCTTAACACTTGGCCATCGAAATAGATATCTTTTTCAACAAAAAACACGATGCGCCAGTTGAACATGTATTTTCCAATATAATCAATCTAATAACGGATTTTCACAAAAAAATATCGCCTAAATAACTCATTTTACTGTTTCAAAATTTTAGAAAAAAAAAGTATTTTTAGCTGGTTTCAGTCCTGGAGGGTTATTCATGTAAATAGAATTTTATTCACAAATGTCAAAAAAAAATGATTTTGAAAAATGAAGAAAAAATTCAGCACTTTTTTCGAACGCTTTTTCGCTGATCGCTGCGAGACCCATGTGTCGATTTACAATGGGAAATAAGGAAAAAAACGCTTTTAATCATTTTTTTTCCGAATACGAATAACCCTATTAAGATAAGATCATGGAAAAAAACGGTTTTACTGATCGTAGAGTTTTCCTGGAAGCACTTTTCTTGCTAGTTCAGTAGAGACAATTTTTTTTACTGTTTCAAAACTTATTAGAAAAATGTTTCAAAAAAAGTTTTGTGGTTCATATTCGTTGCCATTGAAAAACGGATGATAAATTTTGTTACTGCTCAAAACAGATTTTTCTAGTTTCGAATAGTAAAAAAAAACAAGCAAAAAGTGAATCAGAGAAAATCAAAGAGAGATAGTGTTTTCAAAAATACAAACACATTTGGGAAAAATTTTTGAAACAGTAAAAAGTTGTTCAAAATATAATGGTGGCCTCTGTAAAAGTCAGTTTTGGTCGAATTGACGGCGCGTTATCTCAACACGAAAACTACCATATAAGTTTAATTGCTAACGTAAGAAGTTTCGGAAATGTTTTTTTATTTATCGATTTCTATCGACTTTCAACGACTTTTTTCTAAGGGAAAACTCGAAAAATCGTTGAAATTCGATAAATCTTTCAGTAGAAATCAAATTTCTACGATAGTTTTCGTGGTGAGATATTGCGGCCGTCAATTCTGCCACAACTGACAGTTACAGATAAGCTCATAACAAAAGCTTTTACTGTTTCAAAAAATTTTTCTGAAAAAAATTATTCACATTTGTTAATACTTGGTTTGCCGTTCTTTTCATTAGTCCAGTAGAGTCAGTTTTCAGTAAAAACGGAAAAATTTACTGTTACAAAATTTATTAGAACAATTTTTCAGAAAAAATTGTATTGTTTCTCCATGCTTTTTCGTTTACTGAATGAACAAATTTTTACATTTTCAGAATAATTTTCTGAAAATATTCCTAGCCAATGAGAAAATTGATTTTCTGTTCGAATATCCGAACAGAAAAGCGAATGAGTGTTTGCAAAAAGATATAAGGATAATCTCTTCAACATATTACGGTAAATTAACGGCCAAGATATCTCACCACGAAAACTACCGTATAAGTTTAATTGCTACCGTAATAAAATGCAGGGAGCTTTGTTTATTTATCGATTTTTTTAAATCCGACAGTAAGCTGAAGGAGCGCGCACCATGTTTTCAAATCCTTCTTCAGTGAGAACTCCGCATCAAATTCTGTCAATATTATATTCAAAACGATGCGAAGAAATAGTTCTATGCAATAAAAAAAATAGTTCAGACCCTCATTTTTAATTTGTCAACAAAATGAGTCCAATGCCCACGCATCGCTGAGTCGCCACGCAGTTGGCATGCGACCCTACAGTAAGACAGAGCCCGCGAATGAAATTTTTTGAAAACACGAACAAAAAAATCTACCGTGCGCTTTCAGAATGCAACCACAACTGACATTTACAGATAAGCTCATAAGAAAAACTTTTTACTGTTTCAAAAATTTTCCGAGAGAAAATATCCCATAGACAAAAGTTTTGAAAAAATAGGGAAAGAGAAGAATGCTCAGGAAAAGATTAAGATAAATTTTTCTCGTAGGTCATTGGCGGGAAAAATCAGTGAGAAAAGAGTTTTGGAGGAAAAACTCGAGAGGAAAAGAGAAAAATCAATTGAATTATCGAAATGAAAAACATCAGAAACAAGAAAACGACTTTGAAGTGATACAATAGAGCAAGACAATGGGAACTTGGAGAAAAAGAGAATGGGAAATTGAAATCGAGGGGAACTTACGCGTTGAAGCGCGTCTCAAACAACTTTTTGCCTCCATACCCCATCTCCTTGTTGGTCTTCTCCAAGTCGACCACTCCTCCGGTGAACTTTGGTCTGGAAAATCTCAGGTTTCAAATTTTTTTTTTTAATTTTTTTTTTTTTGATTTTTAGCTGATTGCGATCAAAAAATTCTGGGCGTAAGTTTGTTTTATCCGTTTTTTCAGTCGAGAATTTCCACTCACCCTTGATTTGCAGCCAGAACCATGGCTCCACGTTGGCTGTACCGTCCGGCGATGTAGAGCGGAACCGGCAGACTCACTGGGTGGAAAACAATCTGATGATCGTAGCAGAGATCATTGGTGAGCTGCTCGATGTTCCACATTGGTTCACCGGGATTGCTCTGGTAAACCAATGTGAACTTGGCCGTCTTGGTTGTTCCTTGACGCGACACCGCACCCGCGAGGAAGAATTCATTGAAGACGGGGCTTACGATGGTGTGGTCAATGACAGTTCCCGGCTCCAAATTTACAATGCTCCCCTGGAAAGAAAACATTTTGTTTTTTGAAAATAGGCCTGATTCGGAAATTTTGAGTAGGTAAAGAGGGTGCTACCCCGCATTAGAACCAATCAGTATTTTTTGGCCCGAATTTTCCCAAATTAGCCCAAACTGCCCGGATTGGCCCGAATGAGCCCAAATCAGCCCAAACGGCCCAAATCGGACCAAATCGGCCCAAACGGCCCAAATCGGCACGATCCGGACCGAACGACCTGAAACGGACCAAAACGGCTCGAGCGGCCTAAATTGGCTCGAATCGGCCCAAACCGGCCCAAACCGGCCCGAACGGATTGAGTCGGCTCAAACAGCCTGAATCCACCCAGATCGGCCCAAACCGCCCTAAATCGGCCCGATTCACACCGATTTGTGCCGGATTTGACCATTTGAGGCGATTACGGCCAAATAAGACGGCTCCAGCTGGTTTGGACCAATTATGTCTATTCGAGCCGATTTCAGCCATTTGGGCCGATTTGTGCCGTTTGGGCCGATTCGATCCGATTTTGGCTGATTAGGGCCGATTTGGGCTGTTTGGGCCGATTCAGGATGCTTTAGGCCGTTTGCGCCGATTTGGGCTGTTTGGGCCGATTCAGGATGCTTTAGGCCGTTTGCGCCGATTTGGGCCGATCCGGCCCGTTTGGGCTGAATTTGGCCAAAAAAGCCGAATAGACCGGATCCTATTGAATTTGTTAGTTCTAATACGGCCGGTTCTAATGCGGGGTAGCACCGTAAAAAAGTAGAAAACTTACGTTCTCCGATTTGTATAGCCTCTCGTTGTGCATCTTTGACGATGCAATAATCGTGACATTTGGCTTGTACTCTTTATGAAGGAAAGCACAAGCCTCGTGCACACGGCTACTGAACGTCTCATTGAGAAGCGGGAATTGTCCTTCTGAGACACCGTTGAAGTAGATCAGGATGTCATTCGGCTTTCCTCGGTTCTTATTAGTCGTGCGGAGGATGGTAATTAGTGTGTCATAGATGACTGGGCCGAAGACCTGGAAAATGGAGGGATCTAGAAATTGATAAACACTCTGAGGTAACTTACATCCTTATCCCGCTTCACAAAGACGTATCCACCGGCGAACTTTTGGTGATGGTCAAGCATGTTTGCGGCGAATCCAACGGAGATTGGGTACTGAAAATAAAAGTTTTAGTTCTTCTAACAAGGGGCTTTGCTTTAGATAAGCTCTGGGAATTTCCGGAAAATTTGACAAAACGCTAATCTGGACCCCCTAAGAACAAAAATTTTACTTAGAACCGCCACAACTCAAGAATAAAAATTTTCTTTTTTTTTTTTGGTCAAAAATTTTCTGAAAAATTTTCGAAACTTCAAATTTGACGTCATTTCTAGTCTAGATACCTTTTTTTTTCTTTGGAAAAATTGGTATAACTCCCTACAAAATGGTTTGTGGCACGTGAAATTTGAACTGTAACATCCCAGGTATGCCAGAATAACGTGATAAAATTTTGAAAATATTCTGAAAAAGTTCACTTTTTTCCCGATTTTTTTTTGGATGAGCAGGGGGTACCAGATCAAGCAAAATTTTTCCAAAAAAGTGTCTGAAGTTGTTCGAAATAGTGGAAAATGATTTTATTTTATTGGAAACGGAATTTGAACTCCGTTTACCGTACTAGAAAAAACCTATTGAAAATGTTTTTGACAAAATTCAAAATTGTCAAAACAGAAGCCCCTTCAGAGATTTTCAGTCCCGGATACTTACCCGGAACCTGGTAAGTAAAGTTGCCCTGTTAGGCCGAAAAGAACTTTTTTTTCCAAAACCGGTAGATTTTCATCTCGAAAGTACTTATAAAGCGCAATTCAACGGTCTCATTCCTCAAAAAAATCGTCCTCAAACTCACATCAGGATTTCCACCAGTGCGCTGTGACGTCTCGAATCCAACAATTAGTCTTCCTGGCTTATTGAACGATTCACTCAGAATCTGATAGTTCAGACCTCCCAACTTCATGTTCGTTTTGTTAACAATGTTGAGCTTTGTCTGTGGCTGACGGAAGACCTTCTCAGCTGTCTCAGCTCTGATTTCCTGGGTGAGGACATCGTACTTCTGTTCGAGAGCCTTGATCTGCTGATGGAGATTGTGGCGACTCTTGATCACGAAGAAAATGAGCTGACGATTGGCTGCCTTGGCCTTTCTGAAGACTGCTTCGAGGTCTCCGTTCACGATGTAGGTCACAGTTGGGTTCGCAGTTCTCATTCCGTTCGCTCTCATTTCGTCCATCAGATTCTCAGCAAGTCCCCTGAAAAATGAATTTATTAGGAAGTAAATTATAAAAAAAAAGGAAAGTAAAACCCATTTACTAAGGTGCTATCCCGCATTAGAACTGGCCGCATTAGAACCGGTCAGTATTTTTGGCCCGAATTTTCCCAAATCAGCCTGAACGGCCCGAATCGGCCCAAACGGTCCAAATGGGCCCGAATCAGCCCAAGCGGCCCGAATCGGCCCGAATACACCTAGATCGGCCCAAACGGCCAGAATCGGCCCAAACGGTCCAAATGGGCCCGAATCAGCCAAAACGGCCCAAATCGGCCCGAATACACCTAGATCGGCCCAAACGGCCAGAATCGGCCCAGCCAGGCTAGAACTGCCTGAATTGACCCGAACGGGCTAGAACGGCTTAAATCGACCCAAAGCAGTCCATTTGGTCCGTCTCGAACCAATTTGGTCCAACCACGACCAGACGAGCCGTTTGGGCCGATTTGGGCTGATTCGGGCCGCTTCGGGCCATTTGGGCCAATTTGGGCCATTTGGGCCGATTCGGGGCCGATTTGAGCTGTTTGGGCCGTTTGGGCTGATTCGGGCCGATTCGGGCCATTTGGGCCGATTGGGGCCGATTTGAGCTATTTGGGCCGTTCGGGCTGATTCGGGCCGATTCGGGTCGTTTGGGCCGATTCGGGCCATTTGGGCCAATTTGGGCCATTTGGGCCGATTGGGGCCGATTCGGGTCGTTTGGGCCGATTCGGGCCATTTGGGCCGATTGGGGCCGATTTGAGCTATTTGGGCCGTTTGGGCTGATTCGGGCCGATTCGGGTCTTTTGGACCGATTCGGGCCAATTTGGGCCATTTGGGCCGATTCGGGCCGATTCGGGTCGTTTGGGCCGATTCGGGCCATTTGGGCCGATTGGGGCCGATTTGAGCTGTTTGGGCCGTTTGGGCTGATTCGGGCCGATTCGGTCGTTTGGGCCGATTCGGGCCATTCGGGCCAATTTGGGCCATTTGGGCCGATTGGGGCCTATTTGAGCTGTTTGGGCCATTTGGGCCGATTGGGGCCGATTTGAGCCGTTTGGGCTGATTTGGGAAAACTCGGGCCAAAAATACTGACCAGTTCTAATGCGGCCGGTTCTAATGCGGGGTAGCACCTTTACTAAACCCCATGAAAACTATTATTCGCAGCTAAGAGCATCGTAGAAAATGCGAAATATGTTTAGCTATCACGTCAAGCAGAATGAATTTGTAGAACTTACTTGATTTCTTCTCTTTGCATGAACACAAGCTCCCAGTTGGTCAATTCCTTGGCGATGGCGTACTTTCCAGCTTTGGCAAAGTCCGTCGGGATTCTTGCTCGTGGATCGGCCAAATTTGCGACCTTGTTGTCAGCGAAGACAATCTTTGGCTTATTTAGCACAATCCCTTCGACTTTGACCGGGTCTTCGACTTTGATGAAGCCATAGATGTTGTTGGATGCGAGCCCAACTTTCCTCGCGACCGTGTCTGTGATGGACTTGCGAAGGTGTGGCTTGGCAGCTGACAGACGAATCATGTCGGCTTGTTCATTGTTGATCATCTGGTCATTTGTCACGACTTGGGATGGGCAGAGAATGAGAAGTTCGGCTGGAAGGTGGATTTTCCCCGTTTTTCCTTTGGCCTCAATCGTGAACAGGTCCGGATATTTCAGAGTGATTCCGTACTTCTTCTGGAAGTAGGCAAAGACAGTGGTGTCTACTCCATCAGTTTGGAAGTGGGTGGCCTTGGCAGACGGTCCGAATCCTCGGATTTTCATTATCGATCCATCCTCTCCAAGGCCTTTGTTCTGCCCATAGTCAAGTACAACTTCCAGTCCAACAAAGGCTTTTTCAAGCCGTTTGCCAGCAAAAGAATTGGCTTCGAGTTTGAAGTGAAAGTCTTTATAGGTCTGGAAGATACTGACGAGAGGCCAATTGTCGGGGTGGAAGAGGGTCGTTTTCACTGAAAATAATGCTTTATCATAAAGCGCTTGTATCGTTTGAGATGCGTTTTTGCATACTTGTGAAACTTCGGCCCGGCCCGGTTCGGCCCGGCGGCCCGGATTCAAAAATTTTTGAAATTTTCTTTGAAGTTTTTCGAATTTTTGTTCAGAATTTCAACATTTTTTGAATGAAAATTCCCTCTGTAAAAGTCAATTGTTGACAAATTCCGATAACTTGATGGCCGCGTTGTCTCACCACAAAAACTACAGTATAAACTTAATTTCTACCGTAATATTTATCGAATTCCATCAATTTCCAGCGATTTTTCAGCTTCTTTATCAGAAAAACAAAAAAAATTTGTTGAACATCGATGGAAACTGATGAAATTCAATAAATCTTGCGGTAAAAATCAAATTTATACAGTAGTATTAGTGGTAGGATACTGTGGCTGACCATCGAATTGTCAGATCGTCGTCTAGAACTGACTTTTACAGAAATCATCATAATAAAACCCTTCAGGAAACCTAAAACTACGGTTCTTATGCTCAATATAACCTCCGAGCACAAAATTTGGGTATATTTTTTCGATTTTTCAAAATTCGCGGTAATTTTCCAGGCCGGGCCCGGGCCTTCACAAGTATGCGAAAAATGATTCTCATCAGAAGAATGATCTCATATGTCAAAAATATTGAGTCAGAGCCGAGTTACGGAAATTTCCGTTGAAGGCCTAGAAATCCAAATAGTCATTTTCTAGGTCATTACGGTTTGGGCATTGGGGGAAACGCATGGGAAAATGAAACAACGTCAATTGTGAACCGAGCCACAGAAAATGATTTGGTGGCCTAGAAGCCCAACCTCAAATATTTTCAGGCCAACAGTTAATCTAAGCAGTTTTCACAAGTAGCTCCCCCCGACTCACTCTCCGTTGTCATGTACAACGATGGTTCCTTCTTGTCCGTTCCCTCCAGAGTCTTAACCGACTTCGACGCCCCAATGCCTGAGTACAGACCTCCTTCTGAGTACTCCTTGGACGGGATACTGGAAAAAATATTTATTTTTCTGGATATTTCCTGAGTTTCACTTACTCCACTCCGGCTGTGTCGATCAGATAGTGCACGCACTTGCCGATGGTGACGACATTCTGGCTGAAATAATTTTGGATTATTCAAGTTTTTCTTAAAAGTAAATGCTCTTACTTCTCGAAGGCCGGTCCGGACACAATGATGTTGAGAGCCTCAAGAGCTGTCTTATCAGCCAGAGCCGGGCAAGAGTTGACGGTCTTTGCGATGTCGTTGGATGTGGACTGGAAACTCTGGTCCACCTTCTCGAGCTTGAATTCCGCTCGAACGAAATTCGGACGACGACTGATTCCCTGACTCTCCGTGAAGCAGATTTTCTGAAAATGTGATTCTTTGATTTGTAGATTCCTTTGAGTTGATTTAAGAGGCACTTTCTGTAAGAAGAGACTGCAAAACGTTTTTTTTTTGGTTTTTTGGATACGGATGATTTTTGGATCATATATGCACCCATATGAGTGATTTATTATAAACATGTTACTAGACCCCTATGACGTCATCGTCTGGAAATATAGCTGAAAATGAGATTTTCAGTTCAAAAATTCAAAAAATTTTCATTTTTGAGATATCGTCTCCTAACTCCGGGGGGTTGATATTTGACCCTAAGGGCATCTCCAATAAATTTTTGAGCCATCTACGAACTCGGAAAGTTGCTCAAATAATTTTGGACAATAGATTTTTTCAATTTTTCTCGAAAATTTTGAATATTGGGAGTAAAATTTTATTTGATTTTCGGATTTCCCATTAAATTTGCTGCAAAAAAAGTCTCTTGGACCATACCCGAAATAGGCGCCCATTTTGAGATATAGCGGTTTTTTCGAAAAACACCAAAGGGTCCCCCCTTATGAAAATTTTTTTTTCGAAAAAATTCGAAATTTTATTTTGGGCTATAGTTTTCAGAAAATGATTCTATGATCATAACTAGCTCAATCCCAAAAGATGAGCCCATATAATCAAGTTTGAGCAGAGTTAGAGTAACCGGGTGAAACGAGCATTCGTTTCGCCCTCTTTCGTGCTGCTTATTTTTGAAAAAACCGCTATATCTCAAGATGGGCGCCTATTTCAGATATGGTCCAACGGCACTCTAACGTTTTTGGTAATCAGAGAATAGCAACGAAGAAATCTGTTTCTATTCGAAGTGCATATTTAACAATCCAAAATAGCCCATGTACTTACCTGCGTTTTAAGTTGCGTGAGAGTGTAGAGAGAAGCTTGACGATCGTAGAAATACGGTCCTCCTGATTGGAGAGCCGCATTCTTCTGTGCTGCGAGCTGGTACATCTTTTGGCATCGATTCTTATCAGCCTCATGCTGCAAGCCCTTCTTAGCAGATTTTGACATCTCGATGGTGGCCTCGGCGCCATCCTTGTTCAAGTAGACGTACAAGACCTGGACCGAGTACTTGTAAATCGGCTGGTTCTTGGCGATCGCTGGAAGAAAATTGGTAAGCAAATGTTATGCAAACCTTTTATAGAAGATCGACGTTATCAAGCTAAGGGAACAGTTGGAACGAAAGGTTTGGACCTTGTACTGGAGCATATTAGAGGAAACAAACTCACTGAGCTTGCGGATGTTAGTCTCCACTTGGACTTTGGTTCCTTTGGTGGTGTTTCTCGGCATCTTGGCAGCGAGAGGCTTGAATCCAAGTTTTGGAGCCTTGGCATCAGCTTGCCCGGCGTTCTCACACAGAGAGAGGTTCTTCATTTGTTGCTCCATTGTTGAGATGGCTGTAAAATCGATCGAAAAATTGGTTTTGGTAATAAAACAACACAAAGAGAAACGAACGACTGAACGTTGGTTTATTGCTCATTTCTTCAAAGGAAATGAGCCGCCGTTAGTGAACAAAGAAGATGAACCGCCGCTAGCGATCAAAGGATGCGAGCCGCCGTTGAAAGAGGTGAGACGCATTTATCAAAGGAAGTTAGCCGCTGTTAGGCGGCGCCACAGACTGGTTATCCATTCTAACTGTTCGCTTTCCACCGTATATATTTTTCGCTTTCCACCGTATATTTTACGGGTTCAGAGTGCTCGGAATAGTTCCATTATTTTCATGTACTATCTAAGGGACCCCAATAGTACACCTTCAAAAAATGGTGGAGATTACTGTAGGATTACGGTAGTTACGGTACTCCGAAAACTCAACTGGCAATCTCTAGATGGATAACCTTTCAGAACATTCTCCATCTTTCCAGAAACTTCTAGAAACTTCCAGAAACGTTGAAACATTTGATTGTTTTGGCGGGAATTCAAATTTTCGAAAATTTTTACCGGAAATTCAAATTTTCAAAACTTTTAGCGAGAGTTCAAATTTTCGGAATTATTGGAACTTCAGAAAAAAGGTTTAGGCGCATCACGGCCCAACGATTAAAAACGGGTTTGAGCATGGCAAATCAACCCCCATTGAGGAGCGCAGCCACGAACTAAAAGGAGGTGAGCCGCCGTAGGCGGCGCCACCGACTGGTCAAGGCCTATTCGCGTAATGACCAAATTTGTGGTAATATAATCAAGACTCGGTGATTATAATCGAGGTCCGGTTTTCATGAAAAATTGATTGAAAAGGCCTGTCTGATATTATCAACAAACCGAAGGAGAGTTTTTGAAACGAAATCGAAATGAGGAAAAAGGGTCAGTGCAACAAACAGTGTCTATTGATTATTTTACTGAACTGAATTTGCTCTTTCTCCGGACTCACAGTTTTGTACCGAAGTGCCGAGAAGTGTCCTTAGCAAGCAGTACAAGGAGGAATTGAAAAATGGTGGAGGGAGAAAAAGGGGGAAAGAAAGGAAGAGAGGGAGGTTCGGGTCACCTCCTCCTACAAGTTGCAAACAGTAAGAATGACAGACCACAGCCTCAGTTTGAGGATGAGGGGCGGCCGAGAAAGGAGAGGGGGGTCTAGTGCAATGGAGCGAGATTGCTCTTGGCTAATATGTTTGAAGAATGTGGTCCGAAATAAACGAACAATATAGATTTTCCTAGAGTTGGGCGTCACAAAGATGAGATTTGTATGAATGACATAATCTCTTCTATATACTAAAGGAATAGCTCTGTGTGTCTGTGTGTCTGTCCAGCACTTCTCACTGAATAATTTTCGTACCCCTCGACCGTTTCCTATTATATTTGGCATGTAGTCATGGGTCACCGAGCGCTTCAATTCTATAACGTTTGGAGCACGGGTTACTGTAGGATTACGGTAGCTACAGTAACCAGATAACTCAGCAATAGCTAGAAAACAGGTTCGAAGTGCTCAGAATTGTTCCATTTTTTGCATATACTATCTAAGAAGCCCCAATAGTACACCAACAAAAAATGGTGAAGATTACTGTAGGATTACGGTAGTTACGGTACTCCGAAAACTCAACTGGCAAACTCTGTATGGATGACCTTCTAGAAACTTCGAGAAACGTCAAAGCAGGCAGTTATTTTGGCGGGAATTCAAATCTTCAAAATTTTTTGCGGAAATTCAAAAATTCAAAAATTTTGGCGGGAGTTCGAATTTCCAAAATTTTTGGCGGGAAGTCAAATTTAAAAAAATTTTGAAACTTCAAAAAAAAAAAGCTCAGGTGCATCACTGCCCAAAGTAAAAAATGAGTTTGAGCATGGCACAATAACCCCCCATTGAGGAGCGCAGCGACGAACGAAAAGGAGGTGAGCCGCCGTAGGCGGCCCCACCGACTGGTTAATACTACTTGAGACGCTCTGGCACCCTCAAACAATGGAGATTAGAGCATATGTTGATGGATGGCAATTGTGTATGATTGAGAGATTATGATCATATAACAACAGAATGTAAGTGACAATGGGAATTAGATGATGGATTGGGGTATTAATTGGGTGATAAATAACCCATCCAATTGCGAATACTGCTATATACACAGCATACATACAAAAATATGAGCTCTCAGTTGGTACTGCGCAGTGAAAACCTCCTAGATTTGGGGAATAAATAATTATTTTTATTAAAAAGAAAGTGTTAAACAGTACAAAATAGTATATATTAGAATATTTTTATCAAAAGAAGAAAAAGTACAGTGTAGTGAGAATAATGATGGGCGGGGTTTCAAAATCATAATTTTTTTTCGAAAAAATCTCTTTTTTTTTGTATAAATTATTCAAGATATGGGTGAGAAATCAGGGAGAAAAAATGATGAAAAAGTGAGATGAAATGCGTAAATTTAGAGTTTAGAAACGGGGAAAAATTGATTTTTTTTTATTTAAAAAAAAAAAATTAATAGAAAAAAAAGAAATAAATATTGATAATATCACTTTTATTTGGAGCCATTGAGCACTTGTTGATGCCTGGAAAAAAATATTTTGAATTTCTCTTTTGAAAACATTGCTGCTCTTTTATGAGGGGTCAATTTCTACGCTCAAAAAAGCTTTTCCGGACATTTTTTAACCAAAAAACCCCAAATTTTCAGCCTGAGAAACACAAATTTTCAGCGTAAAAATCCAGAACTTTCAGCCTAAAAATCCCTAATTTTCAGCCTGAAAATCCCAAATTTTCGTCTAAAATCCAGAATTTCAGCTGAGAAAACCTGAAATTTCAGCCTTAAAAACCTAATTTCCAGCCTAAAAATCTCTTAATTTCAATCTGAAAATGCCAAAGTTTCAGCCTAAAAATCCCTAGTTTTTGGCTTAAAACCCCAAATTTCCACCAAAAAAACTTTAATTTTCGGTCTAAAAGAACACATATTTTCAGCCAAAAGAAACAGGACTTTTCAGGCTAAAAATCCCTAATTTTATACTTGTGAAATTTCGGCCCGGCCTAACTCTCAGCCCAAAAGTATCGAATTTCCACCTTAAAATCCTGATTTTCAGCCTAACAAACGCCGACTTTTCAGCAAAAAAACCCGAATTCCCATCGAAAAATCGCAAATTTTCCACCGAGACACGCCAGATTTTTTACTCAAAAAGCCGAGTTTTCAGCTTAAAAACCTGAAATTTCAGCCTAAAAATCCAGAATTTTCACCTATAAATCCCAAGTTTTCAGCCAAAAATTGCCTAATTTCCAGCCTAAAAATCTCTAATTTCAATCTAGAAACATCAACTTTTCAAGAAAAAGCTCGTTTTTCTGTGGTTTGCGACTTATTTTCAGCCTACAAATCCCGAAATTCCCCCTCCCAACACTCACCAATCTCTAGCAGCTTTCAATCCAGGAATTTTGGGTGATTTCTGTCCTCCGTTTCCGACAGTATTCAAGTCTAAAAGTTCAACTCGATCCGATGTAACCCATTGATATTCGGCAGCCGCATTCGATTTTTGATGGAAGAATTGAACACAAATTGGAGTGGATTTAGGGATCTCCGAGAGGACTTCACGACGACGAGTGATGATGGCAGCACGTTGTTCCGTCTCCATTTCCATGTGTGCCATTGGCATTTCGATCACTCTGGAGGGTAAAAAACATTTTCAGGCGAGAAAATTTTTTTCTGTAATTTTCATGAAACTGAAATTTTTAGAAAAAAAATTTTCTCGAAGAAACTTTTTTGGCTCTTTACGGTTTTAGTGGTCCCTAGCTTTTTTACTGGTCCCATGTTGGGACCAGTGGTCCCAAAACGGGGACACTGGTCCCATGGCGAAATCACTGGTCCCATGGGATGGGACCAGTCATGGAACACTATTCCAAAAAAAATCACTGATTTTGAGAGGATTATCTTGGGACCACTGGTCCCAAGATGGACAACTAGTTGAAACATCGAAAACGTGGTACTGGAAAAGTTTTTATTAAAAAAGTAATTAAGATTTATTTTTCTTCCCAACACTTGAAACGCGAAGCGTAGCACGTGAGCGGGACTTTGAAAGCTTTCTGGCAGGAGAGGTTGATGCTTCGAAATCCACAGTTACCAAGACGAACAGGAAGCTAACGCTTACCAAGAAGAACTTCAGGAGGAAGACGTTTGAGAAGGAAAATAAATCTTAATTATTTTTTAATAAAAACTTTTTCAGTACCACGTTTTCGATGTTTCAACTAGTTGTCCATCTTGGGACCAGTGGTCCCAAGATAGTCCTCTCAAAATCAGTGCTTTTTTTTGGGACCAGTGTTCCATGACTGGTCCCATCCCATGGGACCAGTGATTTTGCCATGGGACCAGTAAAAAAAGCTAGGGACCACTAAAACCGTAAAGAGCCACTTTTTTTTGCATGTTTTTTGCTCTAATTTGTCTGAAATTTCGTAAGAGATCAAAAAATATTTTTAAAAAAAGTATTTTCGGTGAAAAGGTCTGAAAATCAACCATCATTTGATAATTATTCAAGTTGATTTTTTTTGAAACATCAAAAATTTTTTGTAAAACCCCCGTTTTTCTTTCAAAATATGGGCGGAGCCAATTTATTTATTTGGGGCAAAGCGTGGGCGGAGTCTAATTTTCCAGAATTTTGAGAATAGGGGCGGAGCCTTATTGTAATTTTTCGATGAACTCGAAAGTAAGTGATTAAATAAGCCTATTCCATCCAAATCAGACATTTTGGATCCAAAATCTCTAGGATTTTGGACCTACTTTCGGTCATTTTAGGCCTAATTTTTCTAAAAAATTGTTAAGAATAAAAAATTTCTGTTTAGAGCTCAAACAACAACTTGAATTTCCAATTCTTCTGAAACAGTAAAAAATTTTTTGGCGGAAGATGTCTGAAAAAAATTTGAAAACCCCCCTTTTTTTTCAAATGTGTGCGGAGCTTATTATTTTACTTAGGGGAAATGTGGGCGGAGCCTTATTTTCTAGAACTTTAACAAAAAAAATGGGCGGTGATTGAGTTCCTGGAAGTTTAAGAAAAAAGGCGGAGCTCAAGTTTTCAGAATTCCGATAGTAGGGGCGGAGCTTAACTTCCTAGAACTTCGAGAAAAAGGGCGGAGCTTAATTGATACTTCTTGAAGGAATATGGAGTGACTAACTAAATAAGCCCATTTCATCGAAATCAGAGAAAAAAATTTTGGAACAGAAAAAAAATTAGGGGCGGAGCCTATTTTACACCGTAGTAGGCCCAAAATCTTTGGGGTTTTGGGGATATTTTCGGTCATTTTGAAAGCAGTTTCAAAAATAAATTGCTCAGAATAATAATTTCTGTGTAGAGCTCAAACAAAAACTAGACAGATAGACAGATAGATAGATGATAACCTTTGAGGTTTTTCGGTAGAATTTTGAATTTTTTTGAAACAGTAAAAATTTTTTGGCGGAAACTGTCAGGAAAAAAAAGGAAAACACCTGTTTTTTTTTCTCTCGAGATTGGGGTGGAGCCTATTATTAGCTTTGGGGAAAAATCTGTTGATATTTCTTGAAGTAATATGGAGTGACGAATCAATAAAACCCCATTTCATCAAAATCAGAGAAAAAAATTTTGTAACAGTGAAAAAATAAGGGCGGAGCCTATTTTCCAAAGTTTTGGGCCCAAAACCTCTGGAGTTTCGAGCCTATTATTGATCATTTTTGACCTAATTTTGAAAAACATTGCTCAGAATAAAAATGTTCTGTTTCGAGCTCTGGTTGGCCTAGTTTGGAAAATCTAGTCCATCAATTCTAGGCCCATTTTTCGCAGATTTTAGGCTGATTTCATTCAATTTTCAGCCATATTTCAGGATTCACGAATAAAATTCTTCAAAATAAGCTTTTTACCGCCAAATTTCCACAAAAAATGGCCTAGAAATCCGGAAATTCGGAATTCTAGGCTACTGATTCCGGGCTCATTTTTGCCCAATTTCCAGCTAAAATCTTTGAGAATATGCAATTTTTCGTCAATTTTTTACCAAAATTAGTCATTTTCAGTCAAAATTTCAGCAAATTGCTGATTTTTCCCAAAAAAAGAACCGTACTTTGCCGCTCTTCCATCCACCAGTACCAACTGATTATGCGCGAATTTCGAGCGTGCCTCATTCTCCGCCGACCGCAACTTCTCGCGGCGAATCTCTTCTGGAGTCATTTGGATCCCGGATCCACCTGGAAGAGCCGGTTGAATCTGAATCTCTGCGTCTGGATCGTCATCTGAATCCAGATCCATCGCGTGTTTTCCCACTTTTGTCGTCGTCGGAAGGGGGCTTTGAATATTTGATGAGGACATCCGGAAACGGGACGATCGGGTTACTGTAGGAGTTTGGGATGAGGAGAGGAAGACGGAGGTGGATCGAGTAGCGGGGCGGGAGTTCGAGGACGAGGGGGCGGAGCTTGGCTGGGGGAGAAGGAATGGATTTGTGGAGGAGGAGGAGGCGGAGCTTGTTGATGAGGAAGAGGATTGGGCGGATGTCGATGGAATGTCGTTGAATAGGAGGCGGGCTGAAAAAATTTGAAATTTGCCGTAATTCTACATTGGAGCGTATTTGCAGAGCCCAAAAACACGGATTAGCATTGGAGCGCGTTTGAGTTATTCAGAATTGGTAAAATCGAAAAAAATGTGAAAATTCGCGTTGGAGAACATTTGCTGATCTCAAAAATGCAAAAAAGTCAAAAATTAGCAATAGAGCACGTATGCTTGACAAAACTATCAACAGAGCGCGTTTCCAAAAACTATGAATTGTGAAAAAATCGCCAAATACGGAGGAGTGTCGTTTCAGCCTTTGCAAACGCGCCCTATTCACAAAATTTGCAGTTTTGAGCGTTAGAGCGCATTTCCATACCCATTTCACAGATTTTTGCATCAGAGCGTACTTTCAGACCCAATTTTTCAGATTTTAGCATTAGAGCGCATTATCGGACCCGGTTTATCAAATTTTCGCATTAGAGCGCATTTTCAAATCCAATTTCCCCAATTTTCGCATTAGAGCGCATTTTCATACCTAATTTTTCTAATTTCCGCATTAGAGCGCATTTTCAGACCCGATTTTTCCAAATTTTGCATTAGAGCGCACTTTCATACTCAATTTTTCTGATATCTGGATAAGAGCGCATTTCTATACCTAATTTCTCCGAATTTCGCAATAGAGCGCATTTTCATACCCAGTCTTCTTATTTTTTGCATTAGAGTGCATTTTCATACCTAATTTTCCGAATTTTCGCATTAGAGCGCACTTACCACTCTTCTCGGGCGAATCGGCAAAGTGTACATGCGCCTCCTTTTTGGGTGCCCTCTGCTCCCACTGTTGTTTAGGCGTTGCGCCGAAAAAACTGGTGAGTTTCGTCTGATGCAAAGTGGGCGTGGCTTGCGTGGTGGTCCGCTTCCGCGAGGTGGTGGGCGTGTCAACCACCACTACAGGAGGCCGCGGTCGTATTGTCCGGGAGACAGGGGGCGTGTCTTCGACTTCTTCTAGAAGATTCCGTTTTCTTCCAGGTTTTTTGAAGACTGGGGGCGGAGCCTGGGCCTCCTGGGTCTGGGGGGCGTGTCCGGCCATCTCCTCATCCTCAATAACCTCCACCTTGATTTGGCGGGCGCCACGAAGTGGGCGGAGCGAGGTGTGGGCCCCCGTGTAGAGAATTTCAGGCTTGGAGACCCCTTTCGGGCCCGTGTAATCGCCTAAAACACCGTTCAAAAGACGCGACATGAAATCCTTGTCGCCGTTGAATTCCTGGCGATCCGTCTCCGTTTTTTTGGCGGATTCCAGAATTTTTTGCGATTTTTTCTGATATTTTCTGCCAATGTTGATGTAGATTTGGTTGCCCTTGTTGAATTTGTAACAGTTTTGAACCATGAGATGCACGTCCGCCGCCAGATCCGAGATTGAGGCTGAAAATTGGGGAAATTAGGCTTAAAAATTGCAAAAAATGGCCCTGAAACTGCAATTTTTTGACCTGAAAAGGTCTAGTCTACAAGCCTAAAAAGCCTAAAAAGGCCTAGTATACAAGCCTGAAAGGCCTCGTCTACAAGCCTAAAAAGGCCTAGTTTACAAGCCTAAAAGACCTAGTCTACCCGCCTAAAAAGACCTTGTCTAAAAGAATAAAAAAGCCTAGTCTACAAGCCTAAAAAGGCCTCACCGAAAAAGCCTTTTTAGGCATAGTCCACAAGCTTCAAAAGCCTAAAAAGCATACTTGGAAAATTTCGGCCCGGCCCGGCCCGGCCCGGCCCGGCCCGTTCCAAGTATGCTAAAAAGGCCTAATCTACAAGCCTTAAAAGGCCCAGTCTAGAAGCCTAAAAAGACCTAGTCTACAAGCCTAAAAAGGCCTAGTCTACAAGCCTAAAAAGACCTAGTCTACAAGCATAAAAAGGCTTAGTCTACCAGCCTGAAAAGGCCCAGTGTACAAGCCTAAAAAGCCTAACATATGATCATCAAATCAGGCCCTTCTTAGGCTTCCTAGGATGGATTTTAGGCCTTTTAGGCATATTTCAGGCTGTTATAGGCTTTTCTGAAGGCCTTTTTCGGGCTACATTTGAGGTCATTTTTAGGCCTGCCTAAAGGCACTTTTAGGCTATGTTAGGCCTACTTTAGGCTTTTTAGGGCATTATTCAGGCTATTAGGCTATTTCTAGGCCCATTTTCAGGCTGTTCAGGCCGTTTTCAGGCACTTTTTACACCAATTCTCAGGCCCACCCTTACCATAGCCACCAGAATTGGCCTTCTCGGTCATATCCCTGAGACTGATCGGATGCTCAATGATATCCAGATATCCGACAAGATCCACCGGCTCAGCGAACACATTTCCCTCGTCGATTCCTTTGAGCTGATCGATAACAGCCATAATGACCTGGCGAGTTGGTGGGAAGCCTTGTTGCAGCATTTCAAGAGAGGTGCTCACCTGGAAAATAGGTAAATTTCGGGGTTTTTGGGTCAAAAACTGCTTGGTTTTGATATTTTCAAGCAGAGGGCCTAGAATTCCAAAATTTGGATTTCTAGGCCACCAATCTCTATTATAATCTTTTATCAAGGATTTCGGGCTAAAAAGTACTGCATTCAAATCAGCTAATTTTCTGAGGTTCAGATCTAGATTCCGTCTGAAACAGGAGCCAAAATTGGTGATAATAAAATTGTCTAGAAAACGCTCTAAAACTGTAGAGTGTTGGAAAATATCGCTGGTGGCCTAGAAACCCAAAATTTGGATTTTTAGGCAACCAATCTTGGATTTTTTGCAGATACTTAAATCAGGAATTTTCTAGGACACTCCTGAAATCTCCTGAAATGATGATTTTGACTAACAAGGGAAGGTTCCCAAGTGTTACCCTCAGATTTCGATGGGATTTCGGCTGAAGGTAGTCTTAGGGTAGACAACTTCAAAAACAAAGTCCTACCGGCGAATGCGCAGGTTCCGAGGAATAGCGCCAGTTTCTAGAATTTTCTACGGATTTTAGTCGATCAACTTTGAGGGAGCATAACTTAGTTCATTTTTCAGATTTTTAGTTGGGTTTTTGACCATTTTGTAGGAAAAAATACGGCCTATAATTTGTTCAACGGAGTCACATTTCCATCTCTGAAGCTCGGTCCGTTATATGCTAAAATATCAGAAAATTCACTTTGATGTGGTTCAAAAAGTTCTGATTTTTGGACATTCGTCCTCGGGAGAGTATCACCATTCGGTTTCTATCGGCCAATGATGCAAGTATGCA